>JASDQU010308653.1:41414-65053 GCA_032191745.1 Picea mariana
TAGGTGCTATTTGTAGGACACAGAACAATAGAGGCTCAATTTTAAGCCTGCCAGGCTGAGAACCCATCCGCCAGGCAGAGAACCATTGGGCCTTCATGTCTCCTGGGTATATCTTCTTCCATTTTTCTTTTGTAACCTGCCTAACCACTTTCCATATGAAATAATTAAGCTTTAATGCTAGTAGCCATCCTGCAACAACTGTTACAGTTGTCATTAATGTCCATAATTTCAGAGAAGATTTTTCATTAGTACGAATTAAACTAAGATTTGTGCACAAGCATGTTATCCTTTCTAAGTATTCATCTCAAGGGTGATGTAATCCTTTTTTTTGGTCCGCCAATGGGTTGGTGCTTTTAAGAAATTTCCGATTCTTAATGTTTTTTCGTCGTCACCGCCACCTTCGCACTTTTTTCTAATTGTGCAATTAGTGAGCTGTGATGCTCACAACTCATTCCGCATGAACCCTAGAAATTTTCAGTGATTAGTGAAAGGCTCAAGGAGATATTCCATTGATACACATTAAACCAGACTTTGCGGAGGCTTATATTATTTCTCCCCGATTTTCATTTGAAACATTCTCTCGAGAAAATGGAAATTCTTAATAACTTGTGGCGACAGTTCTCTCCACACACAGTCAACACATTGGGGCATAATGGCCACATGTTCCATTATTCCAGGGCATATTCTTACTATTCATCTCTCTTCGGCCACGAGCAAAAAATGAGATGGTCCCTTGGTACACCAAGAGATATATTTCAAGCCAAAAAATTCGATGCCAACCTTGGCTGCTCAGAGAACCTACCCACTTGTAGTCATGTCTATCACAGAACTTTATGCCATGAATTCCAAGCTAGAAGAAGATGATCTGATGGATGATGATACGACAGTGGATGATGGCAATGTAGAAAATATTCCCACTTTTGGGCCCAAATTGAAATGAACCATAGCGAACGGACCTTCTCGGCTCGGTGATCATAGTCATCACAACACCAAAAGGAGTTTCAGGAAAAAAAAAATAGACAGTGAATGCAACAACCACTTTGCACCACCAAAGTAGGAATTCCATAGCTCCAAATTAGTTTGTTCTTGGTAGAAGAGTTTGATTGTAAAGAAATCATATGTTGATGCTTCCAGAGATATATTTCAAGCCAAAAAAATATTGTTTAACATTTTCGGGTATCAGGTGCAAAACGTTCGCTACTGCAATGCATTTTCCTACTAGTCATCTCCTTTTGCCCATAATGGACTAATTTGGGCCTTTGTAATTGCACGTGCAAGCTATACTATTGAATTTGTTTTTACTATGAAGAGCCAATTTCAACTAAGGGCTATTCCACTTGCCCTGCAACCATTTTCGTCTTCTTCCTCAGGCAAATCTTCTGAAAAATATCAATTTCAGCAAAGGATGATTGATTGAGGAGAAAACTCCAAGGATCTTGCATAATGAAAAACCCGTGCCTATGTTTGTCACAGATACCTTCAATGTTTTCAACCAAAGAACTGGATCCAATTTCTAAGAATAGATGTACAGTACTCAGTACTTTTCTTATTTTTTTAAATGGATTTGCTATTATGAAATTTTGGCCTTGGACTCTTCATCTCTGCCACTTTTCTGGGTTTCACGCATATTCTAATTGGCATAATTCAATGCTCTCTTACTTCTTCGATATTCTGTTTACTAATACCAATGTAAAATGTTCCAGCAAAATCGTTCTTCTTGTTTCTAGAGATGCAATTATTAAGTTTTAATGCTAATTAGTACAAAACAATGTTCACTACTTCAGTTGGTATGTTACAGTCATGGAATAATGTATCAAGAACATAATTGCATGTGCACATTGCAATAAAATGTAATCTTCAACAACATATTTCCTGATAACTAGTAGATCATGATTTTGCAACAATGGGGCTTCTTTGAAACCAATTCGCACTTACGAAAAATGTCTTCCGCCTTTATATTTTCCTAATTCACACATTTCCAACCACCGCTTCCCCTTTCTTTAAATTGACCCTCTATTGTTCCCTGTCCCACAACTTCCACCCAAAATTCCGCCATATAGAAATTGACACCTTGTTGGCTGCATCAGCATTGCACCTCTATTTTTCCAGGACCTCCAAACAACATTCGTCGCTCTGCTATATACAAATTGACAGATATACAAATTTGCAACCATTCTTAGATCATGCCCTTTTCTGTATTACGGTCGACCTATCATGCCCTTTTCATGATCTCTTCTGTTTTACACATTTTTCACTCAAAAATTTTGAAACATGAAATTTTACCCTTTTTTGTATTATGGTCCACCTATCATGCCCTTTTCCGTGATGCACATTTTTTTCACTGAAAACTTTCGAGAAATACAATTTAACCCTTGCTTCCTCGCATATTTACTAGAATTATTGTCAACCTGTTTTGAAGACCATCTGTCTGCTTTCCATACTTCGCCATTTGTTCAAATTTCTTTAGGGAATCATCCCTTTGTCGAGTTGAATAAATATTCAGTTCATAGTCATTGTTTCCTGTGCCGACGTCCTTTTGGAATTAGCATTTGGAAGTTATATATAATATCTTATTGCTATGCATGCAATTAGCAATTTCCCTATTCCATACTTATCCATTTTTCAAAAATTCCGCAAATATACAAACCGGTCGTTGAACTCCCCCTTCATGATCTCTTCCTGACTATCCCCGTAACCCTTTTTTGAATCATGTCCAACTGCTTTTCAGAACTTGCCATTCTTTCCTTTCTCTCCATCGTCTATGTCACCTTTGCACTTCTCTACAATAAAATAAAATATAAAGTTTTTTTTATATATATAGACATATATCATTTCTAAATATGGAATTACTGGCATTTAATTTTAACAGGCCATCATGCAGAAACTGTATATATTGTCATTGATGGGCGAAAGGGCCGAGGAAATCTCGTATTCATGCGCATTAGACCAAAATTTGCGAGAAGATTATATTGCCCCTTCAGAGTGTTCATTTCAAAATCATGAAATCCATTTCACACCGCGTGGCCTTCGTACGTTCAAGAAACCTCCATTCTTTAATTTCTCTTCGTCGTACCTTCCACCTTCGCATTTCTAAATATGCAATAAATAAACTTTACTCGTAACAGTTCATCATGCACCACCAATACCAATTGTCATTAATCAACGAAAGTCTTGAGGAGCTTTCCCATTCATAATAATTTAACCAAGATTTAGCAAAAAGTTACATTATTCGCTGTGACTGTTCATTTAAACCATCATCTACAGCAAAGAAACCTTCTCATAAACCGATGGCATTAGTTCTGCACCAGTTCTGTGGAGATACAGTGAACATCTTCAGTCATCATGACCAGAACTTCCACTGGTCCAGGGCATTTTCTTATTACTCAACCTTTGCTGCAGAAAACCAAGTAATTTGGACCTCCGGGATTGCTCATGCAGGCTGTGTCCCTGAGGTTTTTGACTGTAAGGACCTGGTATCTTGGTGCAAAAATAAATTTATTGTAGAGAAAATAATTATTCCACTGCACGACCACTCTTTTGTTTCTTTGTCACCTCAGCTCTTCCGACAGATGTTGAAATTGCTCGAGTCAACATTGACATTCAAAGGAGAAGATTGCAAATAGTTCCTAGCAAAGCATAATAACGGATTGGACCTCTTGCCCCTTTTTTTGGAAAAATCGGCTCTAGTTCCTGAAGTTATTAAAAGCATGCAGGTTAGTTCATTTAAAAATCATTTTCATGAAATTGCTTGGTTGTTTACAAGAATAATGAAACAGGAATCCACAACTACTATTTCCCGTATGGATCTTTACAATTTGTATTTCACAGTCAACGAACAAGCCATTTTTTATTGGGGAAGAATAATTTCTTATGAAATCTCTTCCCAACTGTCAATCTACAAAAAGGGAAAGAAATTTTATATGTCATCCTATTTAGTTTTTGCAATAGCACATTCCTGTCGATTCCACAACTGTCTCTGACAAAGAATGTCAACTGCGATTTCCACCCAGTAACGTTCTGGTACCAGACCTTGTGGAAGCACAAGGCTTCCCACTATTTTTATGAGGTTTTTAATGGCTTCCTTTATATTTTCAAACTTTTCTTGTTAGGAGAAAATGCTCCCCTCTTATCTGAACAGGCAACTAATTTTTTGGACAAAAAGGGAACAGTCCAACATTTGAATAATTACACTGTCATAAGAATTTTTGGCTCCACGGAACAACCTGATCTCCTTCCATGTCACATTATGGATATAATTTTTATTGTAGAAGTATCACATCAATACAGCTACTGGTTCCATCTGTTCCAAAGGAAGAAAAAAAAAAAAGTTCATTCCTATGCCTTGGAAAATAGGGGAGTTCGTGTTGAAAAATGTCAACAAATTTGACGATTTCACAGCACATTTTAGTATCTCCAACCTTAGATATGCTGAACACATAAAAGGATTTGACCCCTATGATATTTTTAGACAACATTTACATTCACTTGGCCTCGACGATTGTTTTGTAAATAAACACCTACCCAAAAACACAGATAGTCATGGGCGTGCCTTTGATGCCAACAACGTAGAGACAGTGCAAAGCTGCACCAAATTGTACACACAACAGGGGAAAGACCCCAGTGACAAGAGTGTTCAATCCACAAATACCACTCCAAAAAGTACAACATCCCAGAGCATCGCTTGAACGACCCATCAAAGCAACAAATAAACACAGAATTCTTCGAACGGAGGAGGAGATAACGACCCTCCTCACTCTAAAATTGATAATTCTCACAAGATTACAGTGGAGAAGAAGAGAAAAAAAAATATGGGATAAGCAGAAGACCCAGAAATTCAGACTGAGAACATGGAAATTGACATTGATCTGGATGCCATGTTCCCCTTCTTTGATCAGCCCAAGGACGACATCCACCATAGCCATCCAATGGACATATTCGTTGCCCAAAATTTTGACAAAGATGAATCCTTCATGTTCCAGAGCACTGTTTTTGATAGCCGGAACAAAAAAGTGATATTTCAGAAAAAAAAATGTTAAAAATATCAAAGGCAAATATTGTTCAGAGGTTGACGTTGCCAACATCCGTCCGTCCCAAATCTATCAACTTCACACTGCGACTAGAGAATCACTTCATGACTCCATTGAACGCATGGAGACCCACAATGCCAGACTGAAGGACTGAGTCAAGGAATTGGAAGACACTTTATTTCCTATGCCATTGCTTGCCGATCCTTTGGCAATAGCCATGCCTGGCATCCCTGCACCCAATGTAAAATCACCCTCCACCCTACTCACACCATGTAAAGGATACGTGGAAAACAATATCACAAAAAGAATGGAATTGGTTACCGATGCCTGGAAAAGATCACAGACTATCGCTTCCCTTGGAACCAGGGAACATAGTTTTCTCAAGCTTTTGCAAGAAGAATTAAAAGATGAAGAAAATTGCTTCTTAAAAATGGTCATCCCTTTTGGCAAGATTGTCAACAATATGACAGAAACAAAAAGAAGAGAAGAATATTTTCCATCCAAAAACTGGATCAGCCAATTGAATGCATGTTGGAAAGAAAAAGTAAACAACCCGCGTCTCATTGTTTAGTGATGTGAAAAAGTTATATCAAAGAAAGATAAATTATTTACAAAGTTGTCAAATATAGACTTAGCCGGGAAAACAAACGACTTCCAAGACCCCCTCTTAATCACAAACTCGTTGCCCTTAACCAGTCCACATTGAAAATGCATTTAAATTTCCAAATTTAATCTTGCACTGTCAACAAATTTTTTACTTTCTTATATACTTTCAAAAAAAAAAGTTTGTTATATACTTTCCAAAATTAGTTGGTGCTAGGCTGTCCAATCGTCATTTACTTTTGCCCCATATTCCAAAATATGCACCTTGCACACACCATTTCCCTCATATACATTTTGCGCCAAACACTTCGTTTCATTTACACTTCGACCCCATTTTTCAAAATTTTCTTTCTAACCTCCTTGGGAGGGACTCAACTGCCACAGAACCTTGTTTAAATGGAAATCATCATAAATTTTATAAAGATAACATGGTGTATTGCCATTTTTATCTTTACCTTTGCTGGAATATATATATATATATATATATATATATATATATATATATATATATTCTTAAATGTATTTAAATATTACTTAGTTTACAAAAAGGAGGTATATTTAGATTAATTTAAAACAAAAGTAATAAGTATATATTTTGTATATTTGGCCAAAGTTTCCTCTCACTCTCATCATCAATGGACAAAATAATGCCTTGGGACACCAAAGGCTTAGACACCCATCTAAGCAATGATGTCAGCCTTTCATTGGTGTCAACATCGAATACGTGGATAAAACTGTCGAGGAAAGGTGGATGCAACAAATGTGACAGTAGAATGTGTGACCAGTGCCACTATTCCGAAGAGTGGCCTCTTCTTCCCATTTATCGCCTCTCCATCTCTTCAGGAAATCGTCCACCGATCTTCTAAGCCATGTAACGAGTCTTTGAATATAATGGATGGCTTGACCGTCGCAGGAGATAACATCATCTGTAGAATTTGTCTTTGTAAAGGGAGAATTGAATACTGTCTATCCATCTTCGAAGCATATTCTTGGATGCAAAGTGCTTCAACAAACACGAGGAAAATCATGATCTTGTGAAGAGAGTATTACTCTCACAAGGAGTCCGTTCGACGGGATTTAAGCATTGTAGGAATCGTATCGTCGAGCTCTTAGATCCGATACATTTAGTTTGAGGATTTGAGACAGAAAAATTCTGACCATTTTTTTCCATTGAGGATAAATGCCTCCAAGTAAATAAAAAACTTGCAAACAACAGAATTAAAGTTTGAAGAAACAGTAACCATTGCTTACCCAACCAACTCAAAGTACTTTCTTTTTTCAATGGTGTTTTTTTTCGTCGTTGGTGGGGCCTCCTTCTGCACGAGCTTTTTCACAATCTTCCTGCTTGATTTGTGGTGAATTTCAGGATGCAACTTCCAACCCTTCTTGTCCAAATGGCCACTAATGTTGCAATAACTGCAAAAATTCCTTCGTTTTCCATTCAATGGTGCAGTCCGGATGGGAGGACTTCGAATGTGTGGTTTCTTCTTTGTCTCACTTCCGGACACATCTCTCTTCTTAACCCAAACTTTTTTCATTTGATGCTTGAATACATCATGGTTAGAAGATGTAATGTAGAAATCATTTTTCTTGCATTCAATAAAATAATTTGAATGACTTTTATACGTTCCTGAATTGTTCTTGATTTGATGAGGACTAGCTGGCTTGATTCCTTTCTTGGAATCTAATGATGTAGAAATGGTTTTTGAAGTGACTCTTGCTTCAAGAGTATTTGAGCACTCTCCAATATCATCTTGAACGAATCCAAAACCTGCAAGTCATGGTCTTTGTACCACCTCTAATGTTTGAGTAACTCCTTGGCCATTAATTCCAAGTCCACCTCCTTTGTATCCCATTTTAGTGAGAAGCTTCATGCCAACATTATTATTATACTAAGATGAAAGTGAACATGAAGAAATACTCTGAATGCATACCTCAATTTGGGTTTGTGCATCCACGGTAGAAGACTCTTTGTCCTCCATTCATTCACCATGATGCATCTTATCGAAAAGACCATACTTAGCTTTATATTCGAGCTACAATTCTTCAATAATTCCATTAAGGAATTCTCCATGAAGCTGAGATTTCTCTTGAAGCTCTTGATTCTCTTCTTATGCAACTTGTAGAAGCCTTATGAGCCCTACATTCTCTTCTATAATTCCTTGGTTGGTTTCTTCCAACTCTTGAAGTCTTACTCGCTTCAATCCTTTGCCCATGATGATATTCACAATATTCAAAACTAGTTAGACCTGCTTTGATACCACTTGATATGAAAACTTGGTGAGAATTTTCTTACATCCAAATTTTCAATGGAGATATTTTACGGATATCCATTATATATTTCTTTACTAATGAATTAGATACATTCAATAGAATCGAACAAGAAATATGCAAGCATAACAAGAGACTTGGACAATGATATGTTAATAGAGTTCACCAAACCCCTGGCTACGTCTTTGGGCCCATGAAATTCATGAACTTGCTTTATTGATTCTTCTTGAAAGGGATATGCATAAACAATCCTACAACCTAATTCTCCTTTACAAAGAATTATCTTGAATCAACAAGATCTCCCAAAAATGAGTCTCTCTTCTTGACCTCCAAAAAGTGTTTATATTAAGTCTCCACCTAAAAACTACCTCAAGATTTTTAGGAGACAAAATATCTCAAGATCCCATAAAAGAGGATCTTCGCACAAATCAAGGGATTGGTTTGATAAAATCTCTCAACCATCCATGAAAATCTCAACTGTCCATGAAGATCTCAACTCTCCATGATATTAGGAAAGTACAATCCATGATAATCTCAACTCTCCATGGGCTCCAACTAAGTAAAGTCCCCTTCCCGCATTGTGCAATGTTAAATTTTTTGTGTGTTTGTTTAACCATAGACAACATCACACCATTGTCACTCAACCATAGGCACAAATTCCACCTCGAGCACTTTAACCTTTACTTAGAATAATTCCGGTAAGCCCACTCCAAAACCAATAGATAAACCCTAGCCACAATACTGTTGCAATAACATCAAAATAACCATACAAAGAGAGTGTACCTTATACCAACATAAGCACAAGAGAAATACCAAAAATACTATTGCACTATTCCTCTAGACTTATTCCCTCTCTAGCTGCAACCACTTCTCTCCAAACTTGTGCCCTAGCTGCCACTATAGTTCCTCATTAGACTTGCGCACTAGTTGAGTGAGTGTATCCTATCTAGTTGACTTTTTCCACAGAGCTGACCTATCTTTTTTGGCAAATATAATTTACTTTGACTTTTTCTGGTAGGACTGACTTCTCTTTATGGGGTTTTCTATTTCTTTATTATTATTTCTCTTGAGGATGACTTCTCTCCTAGGGTTTTCTAACATCTATTTAGTGGTTCTCTTGCTTCCGAAATATTCTATTCTAATTCAAAGGTTACACATGGAGGTTAATACCTCCCATAGCTACCAAAACATAAACACCCCTTCTTAGCTAGGGAGGTATTAACTAAGATGTTCTTCATGTAATGGTTCCAAACACATCCATCCATCTCAAATGGAATAAGAAAGACCCACATAGTCTTGCGGACTAGTCTACAAGTAACATCACTATAGCCACATAGACTATTTCATGATCATATAGATCATATCACGATCATCACCATCATAGCCACACATTAGCCATCTAGATGGCAATCACCTCCAACACCACTGGTTGGTACTCCAGGCTAGAAACACTTCCAACATTATTTCTTGGCCTTTCAACTAGTAACCTCTGATGCTACTGATCGACACTCAAACTGGGAATCATCACCGAGACTACTAGTCGGCCCTCTAGTTAGTAACCTCCGATGCTACTGATTGGCACTCTAACTGGGAATCAACTCCAATCACACAGATTGACCTTCTAGTTGGTAACCCTCTGATGCTACTGGTCGACACTCCAACTAGTTTTCATAATAGTATAACATGCGTACCAGACTATTTCACTAGAGTAGTATTATCTCAATGTACCATACTATTTCACTGGAGTAGCTATGCATACCAAACTATTTCACTGGAGTAGCAATATCTTAGCATACCAGACTATTTCACTGGAGTATTTATGTGTACCATACTATTTCTCCGGAGTAGAAATATAACAACATACCATAATATTTCACTGGAGTAGCTATGTGTATCGGACTATTTCACTGGAGTAGCAATATCTCAGCGTACCAGACTATTTCATTGAAGTAGCTATGTGTACCATACTATTTCACTCGAGTAGCAATATAACAATGTACCAGAATATTTCACTGGAGTAGCTATGTGTATCAAACTATTGCACTAGAGTAGCAATATCTTAGTGTACCAGACTATTTCACTCGAGTAGCTATGTGTACCGAACTATTTCACTAGAGTAGCAATATAACAACATACCATACTATTTCACTGGAGTAGAAATATCTCAGTGTACCTGAATATTTCACTGGAGTAGAAATATCTCAGTGTACCTGAATATTTCACTGGAGTAGCTATGCATACCAGACTATTTGACTGGAGTAGCAATATAAAAACGTACTAATCTATTTCACCGGAGTAGCTATGCATACCATACTATTTCAATAGAGTAGAAATATAACAATGCACTAGACTATTTCACTGGAGTAGCTATGCGTACCAGACTATTTCACTAGAGTAGCATCTATAACACATCATACCTTATCACAAGGGTACGTCCTTTCAGATCACACAAATATTGTCTCTGAAGTACTCAAATTTCACTCTTGATAGAGGCTTCGTCAACACATCAGTTATATGCTCCTCAGTAGCGACATATTGGAGCTTCACTACTCCCTTCTACACCATATCTCTGATATAGTGATACATGGTGGTGTCCACTGTCTCTGAAGAAGTATCACACAACAACTTCATATTCATCACCATCAAAGCACGCATGGCCTTGCAATCCATCATCCCAAATATCTCTAGGATCTCTACTCTATACTTTCCTTGATTAGGGAAAATCCCATCCGGTCTCTGCCATACTACCAGACCCAATAAATAATGCATCATACCCAGGCATTTCATCCTAAAGTCTGATGCAAGATTTCTCTTGCACTCAACGATGAGCTTCTCGTTCCTTGTTATAAACATGTCATCCACATATAATAGTAATATCATCAGTCCACCATCCACAACCTTGTAGTAAAGGTTGGAATATTCTTTAGTCTTGGTAAAGTCCAAGTTCAACAGGAAACTATCTTATCTGACATATCATGCCCTGGGTGCCTTCTTAGGCTCGTACAAATATTTCTTGAACTTGCAAAAATGAGACGCCTTCTCATGTATCTATGTACACTTATTTTGACTATTGGATCAAGTGTCTCGTCGTAATCTTCTCCCTCTTGTTGGGATAATCTTTTGGCCACAAATCATAGTTTGTACATCTCTATGCTATCATCAACAACATGTTTGATCTTGTAGATCAATTTGGAAGTCACCACTGACTTCCCTTCTAGTCTCAAGGAAAAAATCCATATCCTAGTCCTTATGACTGTTTGCCTTCTCTATCACTGAAGCAAGGGAATATTCCTAGGAGGTCTCATATCTCCTTGAAGCCTATGAATCTTTGATCCAACCTCCTAAACTCATGGCACCTGTTTGTTACTCCTGGAAGACGTCTCTCTCTCCCATCTGAATTTGAGGAGGAATACTTTCCGAATGAAAGTCTCTAAGCCACTCACTCTCTCAGTGATCATGCTCACTCTGAGTCTCCATGCTCCCTCTGAAGCTTGACTCTCTCTGAGTCTATATAATCTCTGGAGCCATATCCTCCATTTTTATGTGATGATTTCCTCTGAATTCTTCTATGAATGGTCCTAGGGAGACTACTCCTCCCAACTAGATCATGAGGGATGAATCCCTCTGAACTCTAGCTCCTTTTAAGCTGGTAGTTTGTGTGGGCACCTTCCTCACCACTGGTGGATCCATATGCTCCTCATGATATGGCTTATCAATGCTATATGTATTTTCATCCTACAAAGTGTCACGAGACCATGATGGTATCTTCCTGGTTATTGGCTCTAATAACTCTTCCTAATGACCTGAAGAGTGACCAACTGCACTATATGTATTTTTCGGTCATATTTGGAGCCTTCTACTACTTACAATCAATCTCCATATGAGATACTTTGTATCTTGCAAAAGTACCCTTCTTTGTCCTCTTTTTCTTTGGTACATGGATGTATGCGACTGAGTATACAAATTCTTATCTAGGTAGTCTACTCCATGTCTCAAACTACATACCATCTAATATGTTTTCTCCTGCAACTGTTACTATAGCTTCTCTTAGAGTTATCACCTGTGACCTACCCGAAACAAGACCAATAATAAGGGAAAACAATAGACAAGAATAATACTCTTATAATAATAATAAAAACAATAACGAGAACAATCGTCATAGTAGCTACTTCTCAGAGCTATCACTTGTGACCTTCCTAGAACAAGACCCAAAATAGAAAATACAATAATAAGAAATAGGAACAACACTCTTCTAGTGTTGTGACCAATCATTCCTCCATGGTAACCTGCCCAGAACAAGAAAAAACAAGAGCAAAAATATTTCCAATATAATAGCATTTTCATAAGAACATATCTATGTTAACAAGAATAAAAGACAATTTCATGGTAATCAACATATATTACCAAAGTGACCTACATGGAAACAAAACAAGAAGTATCTCCTAGAGGAGATGTTAGTTCATCTTGCAAACAAGTACAATGAGAATTTATATCAAAAGTACTCACATGTTACCAAGTATTCATTGTATATAGTAGTAATAGAACCTTTCAAGGACTGTTATCACAACTATATTGTTTACTTGTAATGTAGCAACTATCAAACTTAATATGTGAAAATTGGAAACTTATCAATTTAATCAATCAAACCTGGAACCTGGAGTCTTATCTTCAAGAATGAGTGATGTTTCTTTTCTTCTGATTCTCCTTCACTCAAGATGAGAAATATTCTCTCCAACCTATCCCCTGTTCTAAGATAATATGATTTCTTGATAGAAATCTTAGTTAGGGAACATAATGCAAGTAAACCAAAAAATCTCAACCTTAATCTATCTAATACTTTGAATAGAGTCAAATTATAACTTTAACTTTGACCAAAGGTTAGTATGATAATCATAACTTCAATAGATAAAAATACAACTAGATGTTCATAACATCACAATAATGCCATAAGAGCTAGAGGCATATAAAAAAAATAAAACCTGGAGTGTGTTGTTCCTCTGAATGTGTGGGATCTGAGATTCCTCTGGATCTATAATTTTTGCTTGGACAAAATATCCCTTCTCCTGCAAATATCCTTAATATAATGATATAGTTTAAACACATACAAGTACATACCTCCGAAAGGAGTGAAAAACAATGACATGAAATGACAAATCCTAAAACTTCAAGGTGCTCCAACTTGTAATCTGAAGGTAGTTGGAGATGTGCTAGGGTAAAGCGCACTAGGAAAACCCAAAAAATAGGCCCAACATTTCACATAAAATTCACTGGTCCAGAGGAACTGCAACTGGTACTACAACTGATACTACAACTGGTGTTGCAACTGGCACTGCAACTAGGATGAAGAAACTCACACAAAGAAACTGGCATGAAGCAACTAGAAGTACAATTGTAACTGGTGTTAAAACTACAATTGACATTGCATACCTAGGGTTTTATGAGGAAATCCTAATTTTTTATTTTAGAATTTTGGAGATTTGATCCAGGGAAAAGGTGCACCCTACTTACGAAACCTTCTTGATGGGTTCAATAAGTGATCAACGAGCTTGACAATGGGGTAAACCAAGGATATTCCTTCCATTGGTTAGACTTTTATGAAGGAAACCAACTTTAACACCATGTTAAAATTTTGGTGTGCTCGTTTAACGATAGACAATATCACACTATTGTCACTCAACCATAAGCACAGATTCCACCCAAACACTTTAACCTTTACTTAGAATAATTTTGGAAAGCCTACTCCAGAACCAATAGATAAACCCTAGCCACAATATTTCTATAGAAACAACAAAATAATCGTACAAACATAGCATACCTTATACCAAAAGAAGCACAAGCGAGATAGCAAAAATATTGTTGCACTATTCCTCTAGACTTGTGCCCTCTCTAGCTGCAACTGCTACTCTCCAAACTTGCACTCTAGTTTCCACTGCAGCTCCTCCTTAGAACTGCACACTGGCTAAGTGAGTGTATCCAAATGAGATAGGCACCTCCCTACTTATATTGTCCTATCCAATTGACTTTTTCCATAGGGTCAGCATGTCTTTTCTGGAAAATATAATTTACTTTGACTTTTTTTGGCAGGGTCGACTTTAATTTCTGGGGTTTTCTATTTATTTATTATTATTTCTCTTGAGGTTGACTTCTCTCCTAGGGTTTTCTAACATCTATTTATTAGTTCTCTTGCTTCCGAAATATTTTATTCTAAGGAAAAGGTTACACATGGAGGTTAATAACTCCTGCATCTACCAAAACATCAACACGCGATTGTCGCTATAACTCCTGCAGGTGCTTATTCCTTGCAATGTTTCCTTAATAGTTTACAACCCATAAAATTTATTTCCAAACTCGTTGCAAGATCATTGATTCTGTTATTTATGATTCCTCTAGACCCTCTCTCTGTACCATATGTATTCTTCATCTCCTCTGCCAGAGATTTCTCCTTTTTCTTGTCATCTAAATACTGTGTTATCTTTTCTCCATCTGTTGGAAAACCTGTAATTTTTGCAATCAGATCTACATCTATTGATAATGGTTTGTCCATCCATAGAATACCTCCATGAACCAATGCCAATATTTTTTTGATGCACTTGTTTACATCCTTACCCTTCCAAAATGAGGGATTTCCAACAAGATCAATATCCATGTGTTATACAACCCTGTAATCCACTACTTTGGCTCTAATATTGGAACTCCTAACAAAATTTTCCCTTAGATATCCATATAAACTTATGGTGAAAACTTCATAAACGTGTCTTTGTTTGTTACGCCGTGAACGAGATACTTCAGTTTCTCCACACATCCTAATATTTCAAGAAGGATCAAGACTCCTTCAGGTATGCGCGGTAGTATCAATGTTTCTTCTTTTTGTTTGCACGATGATCTATGCACTATCTTATTTCCCTTTGTCTTCACTACCGATGTCAATGGCCTTTCTTCCTAGTGTGCATATTCTTCTTCTTCAGTGTCTGATTCTTGTTGTCTTGTCACATCTTCCACCTGTACCTTTTCTACTATCTATTGCGCTTCTGTGGCATGTGCCCAAGGCTCATATGATTATGTTCTCTCATCGCCTTCCCTGTTCAGTTGTTGTGGCTCTCCCAAACCCAAATATTGTGTAGATTTTTTCTCTGTGGTAGGGTTTTGTTCTTTGGTCCTCAGGTCTACATCCATTTTCTCAGTCACTGGTTCATGCTCTTCGATAATGGTTGGACTAACTAGTTCAATGAAAAGTGATGGGATCTCATCCACATTGATGAATCCTTCCATCTGAATAGGGTTTTCTACCTCTGCTATTGATTTCTCCTATAGGGATCTTGTGGTTTTGTGTGTTTTCCTTGTGGTTCGATTGAGAGCTCCAACATTTGACGACGCCATTACGCTGAATCTTGCACAAGTTGTTCTAAATCTGCACTGAAACTCCTTGAAATCACCTACTCACTCTATTTTTTATCTCCTTGGATCTCGTTTTATTCAAGTCACAATGATTCTTCTAGTTCACATTTCCTCCTTTTATAGTTCTTTTCATAAATGTTGTGTCATATCCCACTTTTCCATTCACCACCTTATTCCTTTTTCTGACTGCTTCCTCTCTTATTGCACTATGTTTTCTATCTAATCATCTTTCTCTAATGCACAATGTATTCATGTTCTGTCACACCACTTATTGTTTTCTATGCACTATATTATCCAAATTCTTGTCAACCATTTATCTATCTACTACATCTTTTTTCTTTTTCTTGTTTTTCCAAAAAACAAGTTCTTGTTTTTCTTCTTTTGACTCCTATTATATACACTATGTACAATTCTACTTTTTTCACTACAACTACTGAGGGTGGTTGGGTCGATTGTCTCTATACAGTTTCAGTTGACTACCATTCACCAATCCTTGAATCTCCTTTCCTACTAAATATTGCAGTTGCATAGAACCTCCATCTATGAAAGACATTATTGTAAATTCTAACCTTGTACAACATCTACTGCAAATAGATATTCAGAAAAATAATAGAAAATATACAATGGCAAATACAAACATTACACAGAAATTTTTCCCCTCGAAACCCAAACCGGGAAAACCAACATATTCTATATTCATTCGTTGTGTTACAATGTTTACAATACAAAATACATATAGGAGCCAGTGACATCCAAAACCCTAACCCAATGACTTGGATTAGTCCAAAACCCTAATTCCTTAACCGGAAATAGAAAACCATCGACAAAGAAACCATGGACCGAAAAACCACCTAAATATAAAGTGATCATGATGCAAAAAAAAATAAATTGGGGGTGCTGCCCCTGCACCCCCCTGCGCACTCATCGCATACTACTTGTTCAAAGAATATAACACATACCCAACAATTATCTCATAAGGCCCTAGCCAATGCATCCCGAATTTCCCTGATTGCTGTAAATATTTTCATAGAGGAGAACCAGATCCCCTTCTTTAAATATTTTCCTATTAATGTGCCTATCATGTCAATATTTTTCCTTTTATTTTTGTACTTCCTAATGGAAACCAACTATAATCATGTCTTCTTCTAGTTCCATGAGTTGAGCTAGTATTTCCTGTACTGCACCTCTTTCTGTCATGTTTGTAATGGATGCAATGCACAAACTAGGTATCAAATATTCCAAATGAACTATTGCTTCCTGTCCATACACCAATATGAAAGGTTTCTTCCCTATAATTTTCTTGCATGTAGTTCTATAGGCCCATAAGACTACTAGTATCTTCAAATCTGAGTCATCCCTGTTTACATTGCAACTCTTGGTTAAGGCATTCTCCAATATCTTATTAAATGCTTCCACTATTCCATTAGCTTGAAGATGGTATGGGGTACTCTTCTGATGATGTATCTCAAATTTTTCAGTCATTGATCGGATGGCACTAATGAGAAAATGAGTCCCTTGATCACTCATCAGAATTCGATGGCATCCAAATCTTGTGATTGCATGTTCAAATAGTAAGTGCGCTACAATATCTGGGTTGTAATCGTTCACTACTGCTACTTCAATCCATCTAGTTAAGTATTCTATCACTGTAATGGTATAACTTGCTCCCAATATTGTAGTTGGTGGATTAATTGGTCCTACAAAGTATGCCTCTCATTTATCAAACACTTTAAGAGTTACCTGAGGTCTCAGTTGGCATCTCATCCCTCTTGAATGGATTTCCTACCCTCTAACAAACATCACAATTTTGATAACACTCCTTTGCAACCTTAGAAATTGTTGGCCACCATATTATTGCGTGCAATATCTTCTGCATAATAGTCTTCCCTGCATAATGTCCTTCATCTATTCCTTCACGTGCTTCTACTAAAATAATAGGCCATTCATGTTCCATTACACATCTAGTTATAATATTGTCTTCACCTAATTTATACAAGTGTCCCGCAATACGTTGATAGTCTGCAACTCTAACCACCAAATTCTTCTTCTACGCAATATTATATTCCTTTGGGGAAAATCAAGTACTCAAAAATTCAATAATGTTAGCAAAGTATTCATCAACAATATGTACTAAAAAGAGTTGTGCATCAAGAAAATTATCCTCCAAGGTGTTTGGTTCCTCCCCATTAGTTATCTTAGATAGATGATATGGCCTTGCATTCAATATTTCAGGTTTCACAACTACTTCAAAATAAAATTCCTGAAATAACAACAATCATCAACATATTCTTCTCCCCAACATTGGATTGTTCACCAAATGTCTAAGAGCAAATTGATCTGTAAACATTTTAAAATGTTGACCTAACAAATAATGTATGAACTTTTGCAATGCATACACCATAACCAAACCTTTTCTTTCTTTTTTATTGTAGTTCTATTCTAAATCTAAAATATTTTTGCTTGCAAATTCTATAAGATGATCTATATCACCTTATCTTGGCTATGTCAATACTGATCCAAGTGCTATTGAAGATGCATCCACATGAACATGGAACTCTTTTGACCAATATCAAAACACTAAAATTGGCATTGTCACCATTTTCTCTTTCAAGATATCCAAACTCTACTAGAACTCATCGTTCCACTGAAACTTGATATCATTCTTTAAAAATTTCTCCATGGGCACAATAATTTGTAAATAGCCCCTTATAAACATCCTATAGTAACCTGTATGACCAAGTGTACATTTTAACTAGCGCATTGACTTAGGTGGTGGTAAATTAACAATGAAAACAATCTTCACAGGATCAACCAATAGAACTTGTTTACACACCACATGCCCTATAAAAATTCCAAATGGTGCATTGAATATGCATTTCTTAATGTTCAATGAAATTTGACACGTCTACACCTGTCTAGCATCAATCTTAACAATTCAAAATTATCTTTCAATAAGATGAATACAATCCAATCATCCAAATAAACCTCCAAAACCTTATGTATAAAGTCCTTAAATGCATATACCACTACTCTTGAAAAAATAACAAAGGCATTCTTTAACAAATTCTACATAGATCCATATTACCCCTTTCTTCTTCTCCTGCACTACCATATGGATAATCCACTCTGATTCTTCAACAAGTTCTATTATACCAACTTATAACATCTTATCAATCTTTTCCTTAACTTTCTATTTATATACTAGATCCAACCTATTAAGTCTCTATTTGATTGGTCTGGCATCTGGTCTTAGAGGAATCTTCATTTTTCCAAGTTCTCCTACTACTCCTTTCATCTCTGAAAATGTCATTGGAAATAGCTCACTATAGTCGCGCAATAATTCTATTATACTTTCCACTGTATGGTTGTCCTAATAGTCACCAATACTTGCAATCTTCGAGATTTCCTCTATTCCAATATTAACTTTTTTTATATTTAGTGGCGCAACAAATTATTTTGACTCCAACTGTGGACCTTATACTTCTCTTTCCCCTTCAAATTATGTTATTTGACTATCGTGTGGGTTGTCTTATGTTGGATCCTCTTCTATGACATGATAGCAATGTAGTAACTATCTGAATGTCTTTTGATTCTGATTCTGATAAGTGGTGACAATATCAACTGCAGGTTCTTCAAATATCATATCTCTTACCAACTTCAATGTTGTATCCAACATTGGGTTCTCATGTTCAAATGCAAATGTAATGACAAAGTTTTGTTGCATCACCTCCCAATTTGTAGTTCCTCTACGCAGTTCCATACCTATATACCAATTCCTTGAGATGCCTTATAATGTATTAATGAAGTGATGTGGCCATTCTTTCGGTGGTACCAATCTCCATTGGACCATGCATCTGTCTATATGTTATCTAGGTTGTCCTATTCCATCATACTTTTTCAAATACATATTCTCTTTTTCTGCATCAAATTTAATGTGCAATAACCTTTTGCATTGATACCAGTTATTGATCTTCTCTTTATAAGTACCCCACCAACATTCAGGTGTTTCTTTTAATTCCATATCTAAGACTAATAACCTTTGATTTTATAGAACATCTAACTCAAAAAATCTTAAAAATTATTCCAAATCATTTTGACCATAAAAAGTTGGAGGTTCTCTTACCTTTGAAACGATCCATCTCAATGCGTGTGTCATCCTTTCACATATTCTGGTAGATATCTCATGTAATCACTACTTCCAATTCTCTAGTCCCATGTCAGAGTCTGAATAAAAAGACCTAATGCTTCTCTAGCTAAGCATCCCATCTACAGTAGGGTTAATGTAATCCTATTTGTGCATCGTAGTTCTATAAAATTGATTCACCTCGTCTGAGATGAAATTTTTTGTCGCAGATTCAACATATCTTCTACCTTCTGAGGGATATAAGGGTTCTATAACTATGTACTCTCCTGATTCAAATATCATTTTCCTAGTCTTCAAATTGATTATAGCATGTTTTTTAAATTCCCAATTCATCCCCAACAATGTTGGATAAGGTGTGGTGTTGTCCACTATATCAATCACCTCAAAGTATGCCATACTGTGCACACCATATAGATCCAATGGTATGACCTTCAATCTACCAATTAGTACCATTCTATGTTGATTTTCTAGCTTCAATTGGATAGGTGAATACCCCAGTGTAGGTTCCCCCATGGCTTGCCATCTCTTCTTCGGCATAAAATTTACTTCAAACCCCAAATATAAAATGGTGTCCCCGATATTGAAGTCTCTAATGTTTGTATTCAACCTAAACTGCCTATTTGTCCTTATCTTCTTATGTACATGATTGACTCTCTTATGTTCTAGTTTTATCTCTTCTCCATAATTGCACATTTCTAATAGACTTTGTAACACTTATAGAGATGTTTTATCTTTCAACAACTTTAAACAAGACCCCAAAACGTTTCTGATGTTACTTGCTTGTTTGAATTCTGATCTCAGTTGTTCTAATAAAATAGATGAGGCATGTGATAGATTGGTACATCATATCCTGGCTTTGTTCCTGAAGTAGACACAATATTCTTATTCAAAATCTCCTATCTAGCCTGCTTGAAGGTCTCATTTTCCTTGCGTGCATCAAAATGTTGTTCAGGTGTTGCATTATTTCTTACCCACTGATGTTGATCTTGGTTCTACTTTGCTTCATATGCTCATGTCTTGCTTCCACCTCTAGTAACTATGTTGGTCTTCTCCCCAACATATTCTCTAGTTTTCACAACAATCCGTTTAACATTCTAATTATTTTGATTCCTCTTTTCATGTATCCTTGTCAAAAGTGTAGGAAAATTCTCTATATCATGATTTGTTGCGTGACAATACATACATGGCGGTGGTGGTTGTGGTAAATCCCTTGCATAATGTCCAGTTTTCTGACAATTGCGATAGGTTACTAGTCCTCTGCCTCCTCCAAATCCTCTTCCTCTATGGACTCCTCCTCTTAATCCTCCTTTGTTACCTTGATTATTTGTGTGTGGTGTATTGTACTGTGGTACCTGATTATACTATTGTTTTGCATTATTATATTGTTGTGGTGTTGTAAAATTCTATGCGTTATTGTACTATTGCGCAAGTGGACCATTCATTAGTTTAGCCTACATCCTATATGCATCTGAAGTCCTCTTGTTTATTATATCAAAAGTTCGACAATCCTTGTCCTCATGTCCCACAGACTTGAAGAAATTACAAAATGTACTCTTGGGCATTGTTTGATACTTTTGATTCATGGGACAATGATAAGGATCATGTCCATGAGTTCTACATATTTCACACCATGGTCCTCCTGTGGGTAAAGTATTTGGAATTCCTTCTCCCAAGTACTAGGCAAATGTTGGACACTCATTCTTATGATGTATTTATGTATGCATAATGGACACCAGACAAGTTCCCTCTTCTCCTTTCCTTTATTTTGAGTCAACTAAAATGTCATATTCTTAATATATTCTCTCAGCTTTTCTACAACTGGATCTATATGTTTATATTGATTATCCTCTAATTTCAAGGTTACTTGCAGAGCCTCATCTCAAGTATGGAATTTATGTTGCCTCAATGGATACTTAAGATGTGGAAATAATGAATTAACAAATAATTTCCTATGTTGCATATCTGTGATAGGGTACTTCAAACTACCTTTCAAGAACTTAAACTTATGATCAATCTTCCTGTCTTCTACCATAGGACATAGAATAATCTGCATGGCTTCTAACAATCTGCACCTGCAGTGTCTAAATGATCATGCACCTATGGCAGACGCAATCGAACTTCTGACAGCTCCGTAGGTGAATCATCGTGCTCTTAATTCGTCGTCGGACTTTCCCATTAAGGCGGAGATGATGTCTAACCACCACCAACTGCCTTAATAACTACTTCATTGGGATTGAGAATGGTCCAGCCAACTTGGCACCTTTGGGACGTGGGAGACCTCTTGCACTGCCGCCTAGATGAGTTGAACGGCCTGATGAATATGCATGGGGGCCAGCGCGAAGGATGGGGTCCATAATGGGAGTGGTGGCACCAAAACCATGAGGGTGAGATAAGAAGTGATCAGGTGTGAGAGAGGTGGCAGGGGAAAACACATGGCAGAAGGCATTAAGCAGAGGGGGGAGGAGATGAGATATGATGGGCACGTTTTAACGAGAGGTTGACGTGGAAGGGAGTGGGACACACGGCAGGTGGTGAGTGGATGATGAGATGGGGGGAGGGACCACATGGACCAGAAAAGGGGAGGTGGACAGAGGTTGAAGGATGAGGAAGGGCTAAAGAGAGTGAGCCTCATCACATGGCCCGGAGGAGAGAAGATGACAAGGGGAAGGATGGTCCAAAAGATGACACGACAAGAAAGGGACCCACGTTGGTTAAATGCAGAAAAACAGAAGATGCCCAGATTTCTTGTGCACCGTTGATCCGGGCGCTCTAATCACAGCCGTCGGAGAGATGTGTCTTCGATTCCAAACCCCCCCCTCCGCTTAAAGGTAGAAAGGCGGGGGGGCTCTGGAATCCAATGTGTGCCGTTGATCCAGGCGCTCTAATCACAACCGTCGGAGAGATGTGTCCTCGATTCTGGAGCCCCCCCCTCCTCTTAAAGGTAGAAAGGTGGGGGGGCTCCAGAATCTAATGTGTGCCATTGATCCGAGCACTCTAATCCCTGCCGTCCAGATTTGACTTCCATTTAAACACAGACATATTTGCATCCCGAACCTAGGGTAAGTGTGTTTTTAACCCATTCCTTCGCATTTTACCCCTCTTTACAATTAATGTCACTAACATTAGGCTCCATGGGGGATAGAGTCATCCCTGTGATGCTCTAAGGACTCTTTTTGCAGATTCAATGCCTTGCTGTTGGGATATGGAGTCATTTATTAAGGTGAAAACAAAAAAAATATTTACAAAAACAAAAGAGCCGATTATGGCTCATAGAAAACATTTTTTCAAGAAATGCCCGTTTATTGGGCCATTAAAAACTTATTTGCCTTCCAAATCTTGCAACCGGTAAGTGTTGTTTGAAAATACTTCAGAGATCTTGAAAGGTCCAAACCAAAGGGCATCAAACTTACTGTGCTTGCCCTTTTCCTGCCTGGGTGCATCCCATTTGAGCACCAGATCATCCGGCTCGAAATCTCTCTTTCTGCTCTTCCTGTTAAAAACCTCCTTAATCTTCTGCTGATGATTGTAGGCCCTGTTCATGACCTGCTCTCTGATCTGCTGCACTTCCACCATCTAATGAATCCTTCTGGCCATATTGTAAGGCTCTCCTTCGAGATCCTGGAGGAATTTCGCCTCAGATAAGGCGAGCTAAGTAGGGAAAACGGCCTCTTTTCCATAAACAAGTTGGAAAGGTGAGATGCCTAGGGACTTCTTTGTTGTCACTCAGTCAGCCCATAGAGAAAATTTGAGTTTTGAATCCCAGGCCCTTTTATTGTCTTCTAGTAATTTCTTAATGAGCTTGATCAGACTTTTATTGGAGGACTCTGCTAGTCCATTTCCTTGAGGATAATAGGAAGTAGAGTGAATCAGTGAAATCTCAAACTGTTCACAGAACTTGACCAGAGGCTCATATCTAAAGGGGGCGATGTTGTCAGTGACAATTCTGTTGGGGCAACCAAATCTGGCTAAGATGTCCTCTAGGAAGCTGATAATTACTTTGTGAGAAGTGCTCCTGGTGGGAACAGCCTCTATCCACTTGGTAAAATAATATGTCGTAGTCAGGATCCATCTGTGCTATCCACTTGAGGGAGGATGAATTTCTCCAATGAAGTCCAATCCCCACTGCTGAAAGGGTGTTGAAACTACTACAGGCTTTAATGGTAGAGATTTGAGTTGTTGCTTTCCTGAGAAATTCTGGC
>JASDQU010308654.1:13961-24993 GCA_032191745.1 Picea mariana
GATATGTTTATTTACAGTGACCTACATCTTTATAATAAGGTCAACATATTTATAATAAGGTGATCATATGTGTAGAGGATCAACATCATGACGACATAGATATCATCTTTATAATAAGGTCATATGTGTACAAATGTTTTCTTTATATAATAACGACATATACACCTAACATAAGTTTAGGGTTAATGTTTATGTATCTTATTAGTCCCTGCTAAAGCAGGGAATATAGCAATCAATTGCTATCCTTTCACCGATTAAGGTTGAGGTTCAAGAGCAATTCCATATCTTTATCAATGAAAAGAGAGAGATTATAGCTACAATTGAAGGGAAAAGGGTATGTGGATTCCATAAACCTAGAATATTATGGAATCCACATACCCTTTACCATAGAATATACTAACTATATCCAAAAACCAAAGACATGAAATATGGTATAACTACACATATTATATAAATATATTATCAAGGAAAAAATAAGCTAAATGCAATTTGGACATTTGAAAAAAAAATTACAAGTTAAATGAGTACATCCATAAAAAATAACATACTAACCTTGCAAGTTCAAAATCTGAACTATGTAGATCGAGAATTGGATTTGTTCAACCGGTGGGTGATAGAAAAAATAAATAGCTCAAACAAAAGCCAAGAACAATGTCACAACTATAGCAATTGTGTCGCAAAATCTCTTAAAGTCACGTATATATAGATAAAATAGTCAACTAGCCATTAACACCGACCAATGAGATAGACAAAATTTTCGTTGATATTGCCACGGAAGTTTGTTGTTATAGCGACGAAAATCCCGACTAGGTTAAATTAAGATTTTCGTCGATATTGCGACAAACTTTCGTGGCAATAGAGACGAAAATCCCGCTCTGTTTAAAAAAAATATGAAACTAGTGGAAGCATGGAAAATTTTCGCGGAATAATCCGCCCATATGTAGTAGTGGATATTGGGTGATCTTCAAGGACATGAATGCACTTTTGTTAGCTAAAGGTAGTCACCTGAGTACAACAGAACCTATCGGGACTTGCAGAGGAGGACTGCATGCTATGACATGACAGTTAGTTCAGGCATTAGCTCATGATGTGACTAGCTCCATTGAGTTGTGGCACAAAAGGCTTGGAAAAATTCATTACAAATCACTTCTAGATATTCATAATATGGTATGTGGCATGCCCTCTATTTATTTTATTAAAAATGATATTTGTAAAGGATGCATGCTTGGTAAAATTATAAAGATAAAATTTCCTAGCAGTGACAGTAGAGCTCAGGGCATCTTAGATTTGGTTCATTCTGATGTGTGTGGTCCCATGTCATCTCCCTCTCTTAGTGGCTACTTGTATTATGTCATTTTTATTGATGACTGCTCTAGAAAATGTTGGATATATTTCCTTAAAGAAATAATTGACACATTTGATAAGTTTAAAGAATATAAAGCTTTTATTTAAAAGAAGACAGGGAAAATCATCAGAACTCTTAGAATAAACAATGGACAAGAGATTGAATCTCTCAAGTTTCAGGATTTATGCAAGGAAGAAAGGATCAAGATACAGTTTATTGTGCCATATAACCCTAAAAAAATGGTGTTGCTGAGAGGAAAAACATAACAATATGCAAGGCAACAAAAGCCATGATGTTTGACGAGGATCTGCGAAATTCCTTATGGGCAGAAGCTACCTCCACTATGGTGTATATTCAGAACAAGTGTCTGTTGACGCTTAAAATCACAACGTTGGATACCATGCTCGCAAATGATTGCCAATATTTATTATTTAATTATATTAATAATATACTAGAAGGTGGGACCCCTTGTTTGACTTATGGCACTATGAAGGAGAAGCGACACTTATATTTCGTTTGCCTATGTACTGGTTGCGGCATAAATTCTACAACTCGTTTTCTTTAAATCATGGTCAAAATGATTATGATAAGATGTTGTGGGCAAGGTGATTAAAACAAGAAACAATGTGGTATTGATTATCTCTTGTGAAATATGATTATGCTGCCTTTTGGATGAAATAATTACACTCCAGTTTCAATTTTGATATTGTATATTATTCATAGAAAAGTTTGGTGAACACCTCAACCCTTGCTACTATTGTTATTCGCATTGGTTTAAATTGAAAATTGGTTGTGTTCCTAGCAAGTTGTCATATGATAAATATGGATAGTGGCAAGGGGTGGCACACTTTGAAAATTGTATATTGCACACTTTGCAAATTATAACATGGAAAAATTTGGAATATTTCATTTGTATTGATGGTTTTGAATGTTAATGGTGTGGTGAGTTGGCTAGTGGGACTGGCTCGTCCTAAGTCATGAATGAAAATATGAAGGAAGAAGCAACGTGCATTAAATGCATGTCACTCAAACTCACCTCAAGCCCGCCACCCTAATCATTCTTTCATTTTTCTTTGATAGTTGTTGATGCTTTGCTTTGCCCGGTCGTGGAGGAGGTATAGAACTTGGTCATTTCTCCCTAAGAAATATTTTTCACAGGTATGTGGTTTTCTTGCTTTCCCATCCATGATAATTCACTCCGCACTTTAAATCAATAGTTGGCTCTTGTTTTCTCATGGCCTGTGTATTTCCAAAGCTGTTATGAAATATTTTGGACTGTGTGTTGGTTATTTGCAAGGTTTTGCTTTCCTGTGGTGGTTGTATTTGAGCTATGGTGTTGAAAGAATGGTGTGGTGTCTTTTACTGTGTCTGGCTGTTTGCATTTCTTTTTTATGGAAAGAAATTAAGTTTGGAACCCCAGGCTTGCCCTACCTCTGGTTCGTTATTTTGGGTTTTTCCCTATTCGTGACTCCTCACCGCTTCCTGTCTGTGGGTTATTTGTACACCCCATTGGCCTTTTGAGTTATGGTTTTGTGGTTAATGTTCCCATGCCTTGGTCACTTATTTGTGAATTTTTAAGTAAAATATCACGAAGGACTAAACCTTTCGTGCCTTGTCTTGGCCAAACCCTGATTTGTTAGCCCACCTTCTTATGCCCTCACTATCACTGTTGTATGGTGAACCCTATGCAAATATGAGAGCAATGCTTACCCAGATTTTGATGGAAGCACTATTCGTGCTATTTTGGTTTGGGAACGGGTTTTAATTGGTCACTTGTTATGCTGTGATGAAGGAAGTGTTGGATTCACTTATTCATTGGAAGTTACAGTCTGTTTATATGAAGCTCATGAAGTCGATAACAATGTTGAGAATTATTGTTATACTAGCCATGATCTATTGTAATAATGAAAATCACCTGTGTATAATTGTATGATGCTTGAATAAGTAAACAAACCAGAATGAAATATGATGAGGTGGTTTGGTAAATTTTTCTTTGATTGGATTATGGTTACATACATGGATTTTTTTGGGGGCACTTCACGGGACCCTGTGGGTTTTAAGAATTTTGATGAGGTTGATATTATGGTTGTGGTATGTCCACTCCAAATACTATGGTTGTATTTCTTGTGGCAATTATGATGCTGTTCATTTTTAACTCTGTTATATACAAACAATATTGTTATTATGATTATTTTTCAAAATTATGGGCATACTAAATTGGTAACTGTGTCATACAATTTCTAAGGCAAGTGAACAATTTTATGAAGAAAACACCAGTTTTTGGTTGTTGTTTTGAAAACAGAGTATGGTTTAAGTTTTAAATATTTGAACAGTAGGATGTTTGATTGAAAAAGAGATGGTATGTTTGATATATCACTTGAAAAATATCTATATTATTCCCCCTCCCCCATTCTACCATGTTTTTCTAATTACAACCCCTTCATGATCCCAATTTCACTTATCAATTCCCTGTTCGGTGATATTTATTTTGAAGAAGACACTGTGTGGAAATTAAAGGAAGTTGATATGGAAAGAATTGAATACTGATGTTATGGATTGTTTTAATACAGATTTGATTGTTTTATTAATTGTTTGAACAATATTCGTATATTACCTCTCCTCCATGATATCATTTTTCGCTAATTACAACCCCTCCATACTCCCATTTACCCTATCAATTCCCTGTTCACATGGAAATTAATAAATGGCGTTCTTATGAATGGATTGCAAGTGTCTCGCGGTAAATCCTAGAGCCAACTTTTGATTTATGTAAACAGAGTTTCATGTACGTGTTACTAATAACTTCAGAACTGATAAATTGTTGCTACATGATGAGTTTTTTTAGTAGAGGCAACCATGGTAGAAATAACAGAGGTAGGGGAAATTGGAATCGAGGTCATAAGAGGCCTAGATTTTCAATTCACTTTGATGTTGACCCACAAGAGTTGAACCAACTATTCCAAGATGGATTCTTTAATTTGGTTGGTCATGGAATATTTCATCCTCAACCGGAAAGGCCCCCTTTCCAACAGCCTCAGAGCTTTCACGACATTCACGTTCCCCCGCACGTGTCAATGCAGCCCAAAGTTCCCACAAATGATGGTTGGCAGGAAATTGTCCACCAACCTATCTCCCATCACCGTGGTTGTCCCACTATGTCATTGCCTTTAGCACCACTTGTTAATCCCAATGTTCAAATTTCTCATGTTGTTTCGCTAGTTCAATCTTCAAAAGCTTAATTCTCTTGTTGAAAACAAGGTCTTATTGTAGAAAACAAGGTTCAAGATTGAACCATACTTTTCAGCTGCTTGTTTTAGAGGTGTTGATTCATCCTTGATAGTTTGTATATTCTTGTCTGATTGTGAATTAATTTTCATGGATGATAAATGATATATTGCAGAGTCAAAATGGCAGCAGTTTGTGGCAAGCTGATCCAGATTATTAATTTCAGTTTTACTTTACTGTCGGAGTCTTTTTGTACGGTGTTCATCAAAGATATCTAAATAATACTTTGGTCCATACCCTTGCAGGGGTTTGTAAAGAGAAAAACACTTTTGGTATCTCATAATGAAATAAAATCAGATTGTTATTCTATCTCATACACGTGTTTTCGTGACTTGGTTACTCTTTCGTTTTTGGTCTCCATGTTCACTTTAGTGTAAAATCTATATATATTTCAATATCTTTGTATAAAATTCATTTTAGATTGCAACATATATAAATTATAAAATTATCATTAATCCTTGTAATTAATACTCGCGGATTGAGCAAACGTTTTTGAGGCTATAAATCTTAGGTGACATTCCCAACTATCTTGTCATAGCATGGAAATATCTGAAAATGATTGAGTAAGGTGTTCAATACCTTTTCCTCAACATTTATTTGGAAACCATACTGGGGAGATCTTCCATATTTCCCTGGTTGATTGTATTCATGATTATCTTTGAATATTTATGTTTTTTGTTTATGACTCTTTGACTGATTTTTCTCATGACAATACCTTCTACAAGGCAGCCCAATACTGAACACGGTCTTAAAGACCAGACCAACATTTCCTTGACTTTATTCAATACTATCTTAGAAATTGCTAATACCCGGGCTAATCTTGAAAGCTCGTGGGAAGTAATTGAATAAGATATAAGTATCCATGAACGTTGGGAGGCTAGGCAAAGGCAACCTAGAAATGAGCCGTAGCCCTCCTTTTCTTAAATTTTTTATCTTCTTTTTTCATGTCCTCAAATCCTCGCATTTCTATAAGAAGAAAATGATTGTCCTCTGAAGCTACTCCTATCATTGAAATAGGAAGAATAAAATCCATTTTTTCGACCCAAGAAAGCACTCTAAGGAGGACTTTGTCTGACTCTGCATGTTCACCCTTTCCCCCCTTACCCATCACTCCCAAAATTGCATCCGCAGGTGGTGCTAGTGGTGCTGGAGGTGTTTCATCATCCTAACCTTCGAACTCATCAATAATTGGTATTTTATATAGAGGTCATGGTCCTATCCAATCTGCTACCAACCCTACTAAGGTTATAAAGAAATACAATCTTTTTCAGTTTGAAGAAGATACTACTACTACCCCGTGGCACATATTTTCTTCCTTGAATCTATCACTTGCTACTCGTCTATTACCAAAATTTAAGGATCATCTTCCTAGGTTCTCGGGAAATAACACTGTCTCTACAAATGAACATCTAGTGGAATTTTATAATGCTTGTCACAATATTGGAGATAACGATAACAATACTTGCATGCGCTTATTTTTCAACTCCCTTGAAGGGAAAGAAACAACTGATTTTTTTGATCTCCCTCCAAAGATCCTTTCCACTTGGTAAGATTTGGTTTATTGGTTCAAGTCCACTTATGGAAAATCTAAGAGATTGACCGAATAGTTAAGGGAATATAACAATATTCCTTACAAAGACGACAAACTATCAAGTCCTTTAACCTTCACTTCACCAAATTGTACAATCAAATCCCTGAACTAATTTGCCCCCAAAACCAATCCGCCTTCATGCATTACTATAATGCACTTCCCTCTCCTTATCGTCATAGGCTCGAAGAAAAGGCTATTGACAATCTTGGCTCCGCTTTCCACACTTGCCTAGAGTAGGAAGAGCAACTTGAAAGAACACATCTCCCCAAAGCAAACTTAGTCAAACAAACATATATGTCTGCCCTCTTACAACTTGTACAAGATATGAACAACCGAATGATAGCATATGAACAAAAAGTGAATGTTCCCTCACTTACTCCTAGGGCATAATCTTCTTCCTCGACACCTTTTAGGAATACCAATGAAAACAACTTTTAACCCAAAGCCATCATGTCTCGCAGTTGGTGTAACTTCTGTGAGGAAAATCATGAAGAAAGTACTTGTGAGGTAAAGAGGAGTGCCAGAGATAAAATATTTGTCAAGAAGCCCGTAACCACCATTTTTGTTCTAGATTGGGAAGAATCGGAATATTTCATGATTATAAATACTAGGAACAAATCTTATGCTCCTAGAGGAAAATATGACCCTCCTCATGCCTCTTCTACTCCAGCCTCATATTCACAAGGTACTAGTGCACAAACTGTCAAGGTTCTTGGGAGTCAAGGATTTTCCTCCCTTCTTCCCTCTTCCAAGTATAATGTTCTTAACCAATTGGATAATATTAAGGCTGATGCTACTCTTCTGAACATGGTCGCTGTCCCTGAAAAACAAAAAAATCTCAAGAATTTTATGGAAGGAAAAGATTCCACCATAGCCAATCTTTCTGAAGAGGCAAAAGAAGAGGATTCCATTGTAAATAAAATAGGTGTAAATAATTTTAGAAACCCTATAAAAAACCATCCATTTTTCATTTCTGTAAAAATTATGGACAAGATATCCCATTGTTGCCTAATTGATGGTAGTTCGGGTCCAAGCGTAATGTCAAAAATCATTATGGAAGAGATAGGCTTATCATGTACCAATGGAAATTATAGAAGCATGCTCTCCTATAAACAGTTTGTAAAAATCAACAATAGGAGAAATCACAGACGTAACTTTAGTTCTATGTGCACATCCCGAAATAAGGACAACCCTTAACATCTAAGTAATTGACATGCCAATAAGCAACTATTCTATTATCCTAGGAAGAGATTGGCAAGCCCTAACAGGTGGATATTTTTCACTTGATGGGACACATTTATCCGTTCCACGGAACGGAAAGAATATCATAGTCCTAAGAGAAGGAACAATTTCACCATACATAGAGAGTATTACTCAACCGAATTTAAATTATCTTGAGGAAGACTTAGGGGTATACTCTATCTTTGTTGATGAGGGTGACACAAATTTAGAACAAATTGATTTAGAAGACAGTATGTGGCACATGCATTTCGATGGCTCATGCTCAAAGGAAGGAAATGTAGCTAGAATTATCTTATACTCACTTGTAGGCAAGATTCACAAATTTTCTTATAGGTTAGAGTTCACTTGCACAAACAATGTCACTGAATTTGAAGCCTTACTGCTAGGCATCGAAAATGCTTATAACCTTGGTTGCTACCACCTTACATTTTTGGTGATTCTGAACTTGTTGTAAACCTTGTGCATAAAAGTTATTCTCCTAGAAATAAGTTGATGAAACACTATACCCAAGCCGTGTGGGAGCTTATCTTGAATATGCTATTTTTTAACATCACTCATTTTAAGAGGGAACTTAATTCAATGGCTGATAGGTTAGTTGTATTTGCGGCATCTCCTACTTGACAACTTCTACCTCAAAGGCTTTATTGTACTTTTCAATCTTTATATCATCCTCAAATTCTATATAATGTAGAATCATGGTAGTTTTTCCCTAATGATGAGAGCATTTGTGCTTTCATACAAAATGAACCGTTTAAGCCTAAGGAAATCATATCTATGGAAGATGACAAATTTCCAAAGGGCTTGACTCCTCTTGAAAGTTCATTTTCATTGATTGATGTGAGAAACAAAGAAACATATAAGGAAGAGGATTAAAAAAGGAAGGTGGGTGATACCATTTCCTTGAACCTTGGGACCTCCAAATCTCTAAAGATGGTTAAACTAGGTGCCCAATGTTCCGACAAAGAAACAAATAAACTTACAGAACTACTAAGTGAATTTCAAGATGTTTTTGCTTGGTCATACGAGGATCTTCGTGGTTTTGATCCTACTCTTATACAACATGTCATTCCTATAAAGGAAGGGATAAAACCAGTTAGGAAAAAATAAAGACCCATTAACCCCGCACTTGAAGCTACTATTGAGAAGGAGTTGGAAAAACTTTTGAAGGTTGGAATAATCTTTTCAGTTAAGTATTTTGAGTGGGTTTCCAATTTGGTTCTTGTTCGAAAAACAACTGGTCAGATCCGATTGTGCGTATACTTTCATGCATTGAATAGAGCAAGTGTAAAAAACATTTTCCTCTCCCTAATATGGAAATGATTTTGCAACAGGTTGAAAGGTCACAAATGGTGTCCTTACTTGATGGTTTCTCTAGTTATAATCATATTAAAGTAAAAAGGACTGACAGATACAAAACCATGTTTACTACATGTTGGGGCACATTTTCTTATGAATGCATGCCTTTTGTCTTGTCTAATGCAGGTGCCACTTTCCAAAGATCTATGCAAATATCTTTTGATGATATGATCGGTAAGATTATCCAGGTTTATCTTGATGACTTGACTGTTTATTCAAAGAATCGATTAGAGCATTTTGGTCATCTTAGAAGAGTTCTCATGCGATGTAGAAAGTTTGGAATTTCTTTAAATCCTTCTAAATCTATTTTTGGCATTAACAAGGGAAAGCTCCTTGGGCACATCGTCTCTGATTCAAGAATACACATCTATCTCGAAATGATTGTTGTTATCCTAAACCTTCCCGCCCCTGCTTCCAAAAAGGAGGTTCAAGCCTTTATGGGCATTATCAACTTTATCTGTAGGTTTGTTCCTGATTTTTCTTTAATGGTCAAACCAATTCATAATATTCTAAAGCAAGATCACTCCTTTTTTTGGACTGAAGACCTCGAAAATTCTTTCGTAAGGATTAAGAAGGCAATCAATTCCGCACTAGTTTTGATGAAACCAGACTTTGAGAAAGATTTTATCATAGACACTAATGCGACTGAGGAAGCATTTTTTGCTATTCTCTTACAATGTGATGACCAAAATAACGAAAAACTTGTAGCTTACATGAGTCAAATTTTATCAGATGATGAATTCAAGTATTCTTGTATTGAAAAACATGCCTTTGCTCTTGTTAAAGTTGTGGAGAAATTTCGCCACTTTATCCTAGGAAAGCACACACAGGTAAAAGTCCCTTTGCGTGCTGTCAAGTTTCTACTTTCAAAGAATTATCTTTCAGGGAATATTGCACATTGGCTTGCCAAAATCCAGGAGCATGATTTAACCATCATGACTTTGAAAACAATTAAGGGATGAGACTTATCCCTTCACTTAGCTCAACATGTTGAAGCAAGTGAATAAATTGACTATCAGGATAATCCTCTTTCAACACTATTTTATGTTGAGAGTCAAACCATTTCTATAGCTGAACATACCTGGTATAAAAATCTGGTGTATTACTTGCAATATCAGAAATGCCTAGATAACTTAGATACTCATCAAAGGAGAAGGCTCCATCTTGAATATTCCAGATATATTATTTTAGGAGACTTTTTGTTCAGGAGGTCTGCTGATGGTATATTACTTCGATGTGTGAATAATGAGGAAGAACATAAATTGTTACATGGAAGTCATGGATCCTCAGATTCTGTTATTCATGCTGGTGGCCACTTTTCTGCTAAAACTACTTCTTTTAAAATCATCAGAAAATGTTATTATTGGCCTTCAATTTTTTTGAGATTCTTTTAAATTTTCAAGATCTTGTGACAAGTGCCAAAAATTCACTGGGAAAGAATGTCTTTCTTCCATGACTTTGAAAGCTGTCCTCCTTGATTTTCCTTTTTCTAAATGGGTTCTGTACTTTATTGGTCTTATTAATTCTCGGTCTTCAGTAGGGCAGGCTTTTATCTCGACAACCACAGATTATTTCACTAAATGGACTGAAGTTGTCCCACTTAGATACTGATAGGATGAACATGTAATTTCTTTCTTGGAAACTAATATCTTCTCCAAATTTGGCATTCCTTTAGAGATTACTACAAACAATGGTCCCGCTTTCATTTCCGCTAAATTGGCTCAATTTTTAGCTAAATTGGGGGTCAAACATTTCACCTCATCAGCTTATTACCCTCAAGTAAATGGGCAAGTCGAGTCTACTAACAAAAATCTGTGTAATATACCAGATATAAAAAGTATGCAGAACAGAAATAAAATGCTAGAAATGGCAGAATAACAATAATATAACCAGCATAATCTCCACATTAACACATAAATGATATAATAACAACAACATAAATAGCACTTTGATTCAGAAAGAAATGTTCATGGGCCTCTTCGAGGGGGGAACCTTCAGTCGAGTAACGCTCTATTACAATAATCTCCAAGCTAGGGTTTTCATACCCTCGACCCTTATTTATACTAAATATTTCTATCAAGAGAAGCATCTAGAGGAAGATCCTTCTAGAAGCGGAAGTTTCTATTAGGTCTTCTTACATCTGTCTTATTCTATTTTATTGAAAGGCCTTACTAATATTGACCTTTATTACATCCGAATATATTGCTCTACCT
>JASDQU010308654.1:25620-36409 GCA_032191745.1 Picea mariana
GTTTAAATTTTATGGGCTCCATTGATCTACCACCCATCAAGATCCTTCCCACCTGGAGAAGCATGAGGACTGGTGAAGCAAGGGTGGCTAAAATATTAGATCGCTTTCTTGTACATGAATCTCTTCTAAATTCCCCCATTCAACTAAAAAAATGGATTGGCAGCAGAGGAGACTCAAAACACTACCCTATTTGGTTGGAACTTAATTCTGGGCCAAAGAAACCAATCTATTTGTTCAAATTCAATTCCAATTGGATTGAGGACGAATACTTCCAATCTTTAGTCAAAATAAATTGGAAGATTTACGATCCAGCAGATGGCTCCCCTACTACAGTCATGTTGATTTTAACCTACTTATTATTTACTCTGTTTGAGTTTGTATTGACCCAGGGTTCATGTCTTTTGGGTTTCCAACAAAGACTCTAAAACTATCAACCCTTCTGGTAAACTAGAAGGCAACACAACACACAGGATGCACTACACAGTCTCACCCGAGATATCTTTAATGGGTGGCTAGAAGACTCATGCATTTACATCCTAGGATCAAGTGTGAGATAGAAGAACTATATATTGAGCCATTATTATAACTTGTAATGAAACATACGGTTATTCATGACTATGCAGTAATTCCAACAACTTATTCCCTCAATATCACAACAGTATTTAAGAAAGAAATATAGAAACTCATTCGTTAAGCATGATAATAACTACTGAAGACCATAAAGATACACATGCATTCATCACAAAACACATATGTTACCTTAGTTCACCCCCTCCTGGGCTACGTCCACTAAGATCTATCTCTTGGCTCTTTTATTATGGTATTTCCGCATCTACATCACTGCGGGCTCACAACCCTTCTCAGTCGAGAACGATCTATATGAGGCGGACTAGACCGCACCATGATCCAAAGCCTGTGATATAACCCTCAAGATCTACCCTCCTTCATCTTCTCTGGCTCAACAGCTTATACAAAATATATTATACAACAAAATATCAAATACCGACTTGCTACAATAATGAAAAACCAACCGAACAAATATATTAATCCAATCCAAACCCACTAGGATACCTAAGTATCTATATTTATACATTTTCCGTCTCTTCATCCATTACAATATATTACCAAAACCCTAACCCTAACATCATTAGGTATTCTCTGCATGCGTGCATGCTATTCTTCCTTCCAGCTGTCGATTTCCTCGTGCATGCTTTCTTTCCCAAAATCACCTTGTTTTTCTACTTCGACTTGCCTCCAACATGGCCCCAACACTGGCATGTGCCTCATCCCACGCCACCTAAACTTTGTGTGCTTCCTTGATCTCCTTGGTGATCACCTGGAACTTTTCCTTAAGCTCTGTTGCCTGTGTCTGCATCTGCACAACCTTCTCCTTAAGTGTGTCCACTATCTAGGCTACAACTTCATCGCTAATCAATTCCACAGACTCTTCTTGGGTCTGTGCTATATGTGCCCTGGCTTCCTCTACTTGTTCCAAGAATTCTTCTACCCTCTCTTGCAATTGTTCCATTTGAGACTGACACTCATGTTTCTGCGTTTGTGTAGTGGTGAGTTTTGCCTGCAATTTCTTCAGTTCTTGCGTCCCTTTGATGCATTCTATGATTGGCATTGTCTTATGTCTCTGCTTGAGATCTTGGCTCCCTGCGTTGATCCTTTCTTCTTCCTTGTCCCACTTTTGGATATGCTGATCCTCCTCCAACCTAGTCCAAAGATGCGCTTATTTATCAAACAAGTCATCTACTGTGCTGATCTGTTGCTCTATCTCTTGCAGCTACACTATTGCTTCCTACTTCCTTTTCTCCTTCACTGCTAGTGGAGTGGTTGGTGTGAGCCATTTTTGAAGATTCTCGATTTCCTTCTGATTTTGATCGATTGCCTGCACAATACGATCAATATTTTCTGTTGTTTTGATTTCGTCTCTCTACGCGACCTGTGGAATCTTCTCGTAAGTTCCTTCCACTTTCTGCTCTGATCCATTTCTGTGCTTTCTTTCCTCCCGGGTCTCTAACTTAGCCTACTCATAGACTTTTTCTAGCTCGTCCCGCTTCCATGTTGCCTTTTGCAATTCAACTAAGTCTTTGTGTGCGTGAGACTGTAACTCATGGTTCACGCTAACCTGCAACTTGTGTAGCACCCTGGTTGGCATCCACATAAACACCAGTTGGATTTGGATTAAGTACTTCAAGGGTGTCTTCCCTATGATCTCATCCATGCACAACATACTTGGTGTGATGTGGAATGTTGCGTTCAGGTGCGGTAATGAGTGGATTCGATATTGTTCTTCTACTTCTAGTCTTTCCTCTATCTATGGTGGTGATGGCCCTATTCTCATGCTACTACTTGTTATCTATACTTCCCCGATTTTCTTGAGGAACTGCCACATGTCTTCCAGCTCCTCTTAAAACTGGTCCCTGCGGTGTGCAGCACAGTCGAAGTCCCTGGATAGGAAATCCTGGACCATTCAGGATATCATTTCCCCATCATCATCTGTGATCATATATTCTAGAGGCAGTCTTTGGGCCTTCACTTTCTTGTGTGCTCCTTCTGTCTGCGTGGCTGGCCTCTTGCTTCCCCCTGGTTCCTATGAGTTGGGACATGGGGCGGTCTCCTACACTACCTTAGCCTGTTTCTGTTGCTCTTTGGTTGTCTGCGTATTATCCTTCTTCTCCTTCTAGGTCCCCATATTTGTGGTGCTTTCATTTGTATGCTTTGTTGTTGGCTGGTCCGTCACTCGTTTCTTGAGCACTTGGATTTCCTAAGGCTATGTTTCTCCCTACCCTGCCTCTTCTTTAGCTGTTCTGTTTGACAACTCTTGGTTGAGGGATGAAATCCTCAATTCATCTTCCCAATCTTTGAATACTATGTCGATGTCACCCTCTGTGATGCAGTAGTGCATCTGTAGCCACTGTTTATCAGGATCCTTCCTCTCCTATATCCACATTGTGTGTCATGTGGCCCTAAAGTTGGCGATGTCCCCATATTGTGCAACAACTTTTGGTGTTATTCTCCATGTTTTGGAGATGGCTTCCTGCAGGTCACATAGGTATCCTTCAAATATGGACCCATTCATCCTTTTGTGACTAGCATTCGATGTATCCCTCAATAGTAAGTATCTCGCTCCCTGGTTCAGTTTGGGTCTGGTACAAAAAGTTACATACCTTGGTTCCCTCTAGCCCATAAAGGCTATTAACGTGATCAACCATGAATAGTGAAACTCTGTTCCTAGATCCTGTGCATCCTTGCAGTCATCAAGGAACAAGTTTAAGAGGTATGGTGTCAAGCTCACTATGGTGCCCTCTATGAACTAAGCTGCAACTGTGATGACTCTGGATGGAACTTTCTCCCTGCGACATTTTCTTAATAGCTTGCGGGCTAAGATTTTCGTGCCTAGTTGTGTTGCGGCATTATTGATCCTTTTGATAATGATCCCTCATGTTCCCCTATCAATACCATACTTTTTCTTCATCTCTTATACTAGCGTTTTATCCCTGATTTTATCATCAAGCAACTGTGCAGGATCCATGCCCTGAGATGGTAAACCTATTTTTTTCACAATAAGCTCTACGTCTATGGAGATGAGCTTGTCCAACTAGATGGTCCCTCCATGTGTGACTGCTAAAAACTGTTTGATGCATGCGGTTTCATACTGACCTCTACCAAAATGTGGTAGCTCCACCAGACCTAAAATTTTTGTCTTCTCCAACCCTGCTGCCCATTGGAGTGGCTGATCAACTTGTTCTCCAACCTGATTTGTGCCCACGATCTCTAAGTATACCCTCTTGGAAAGTTCCATAAACTTGTCTATGTATGCTATATCATGGTCCGAGTATTTGATCTTCCCTATGTAGCCCAACAAATCTGGTCCTACCTGTACCTGCTATGGTATATGTGGTAGAATAATTTTTACCGTAGGTTTCTCATGAGGTGAGCTTGGTACCCGGTGCTTGTATTTCTTCGGTGGTGGTGGTTGGCTCGAAGTTCCAGCAACTTTTGGTTGTTCCTTATAATACTATTCTGGCCAAGTCATGATATCCTCTATTGTTCCTTCTAGTGGGTGGTCCAATATGTTCGTTTGAGGCTTGTCTGGATCAATTGCGGCTTCTTGGTTCATCACCATTCCATTGAGTTTCAGGGCTGCTTCAATGTTCTCTAGTTGCACCTCCTTCAGGGTTTCTGTGTCCTGGTTTTGTGGCTCTTGTACTTCTTCCAGTATATCTATATTCATGCCCTCTGTTGTTGTCTATTGGGTTTCCTCCACTATAAGTGTGGGGTTCACCATTGATGTGTCTGGAGATGGGATTTCATCAATGTTGACGATCTCCGACGGCTACTGTTCATCTTCTTCCAAATGTACTCGTCACCTGGTTTTAACTTTGGTTGGTCTGGCACATTATCTTGTTTCTACTTGCTTGGGTGGTGCCATGGCGGTGAATGCCAAATGTTTGATGAGTTCGAATGGTCTCTGTGATCTCTGTGAACTTGCTCTGTTGTTTTTAGCCTCTATCACACTCTGTTTTCTCTCTTTTTGCAAATAAACTATTTTCTCACGCGTTCGTGTGTTGTATGGGCTTTCCATGAAGCTTTTTGAGGACACTTCCTTGATTATGCACCTTAATTGCAGGTTCAATTCACCTCTGATGGTTTCGTACTTGCCATTACTCTATCTTTCCGTCTCTAGTTGGCGTGATTAATGTGGCATCCCATCGGTCCTTTCTGTCCTTCAATTCCACCTACTCTGTCTTGTCATACTGCTCTTGCCAAATTTCCTTTTCCCACTTGTTTCCATTTTGATGTGACTGTTGTCCTTCTTATTTTCAACTTTGTGGTCCTAAGTGTGCATGCCCTTTGTGTCTCTGGCACATTGTGCATCTTTTAGTTCTTTTTCAATATACTATTTTTTTTTACTACGCAGTGGGTGGTTGATTGTCCCGATACAACTTGAGTTGACTCCCATTAATCATTCCTCTAAGTTCTATTTTTGATAAGTCTCTCAGCTATATATATCCTCCATCTTTGATAGATTTTTCTTTGTATGGTCCTAGCCAGTGAATTCTTAGATTTCCTGGGTGCTGAAGCGATTTGTTGTCATACATCAGTACTAGGTCTCATTCCTTGAAATTTTTCTTCTTGATGTGTCTATCATGCCAAGCTTTGTCCCTTGATTTCTGAACCTGTTGGTGGAACCCTGCTAAGATCTAGTCTTTTTCCATGGTCATTAACTAGTTTAGTCACTCCTGTATTGTGCCTTGTTCTGTCATATGGGTGATTGTTGCTATGCGCAAGATTGGTACTAAAAATTCTAATGGCACCACCACTTCTTGGTTGTATACTAGTTTAAATGGCATGTGCCCTATCAAAATTTTGCACGTAGTCCTGTCTTCCCATAATACTACTGGTACTTTGAGGTCCCAGTTGTCCCTATTGACGTTACAGATTTTTGTCAGTGCCTTCTCTAGGATTTTGTTGAATGCTTCCACTGTGCCATTTTCCTATGGGTGATATGGTGTGCTCTTCTAATGATGGACTTCGAAATATTTAGTCATAGCGTTGATGGTGCTTTTTATGAAGTGTGTGCCTTAGTTGCTCATTAAAACTCTTGGGCACCCAAATTGAGTGATTACTTGTTCAAATAAAAAGTGTGATGTTGTTTCTATGATGCAATCCTTCACTGGTGCGGCTTTCACCCATCTTGTTAGGTACTCCATCGTGGTGATAATGTACCTAACTCCTATTCTTTTGGCTGGTGGGTTGATTGGTCCCACAAAGTCTATTTCCCACTTGTCGAATTCCTATAATGTTACTTGTGGTCATAATGGAATATTATCCCTTCTGTTGGGTTTACCTACCCTTTGACAGACATCACATTTTTGACAGTACTCCTTTGAGTCTCTATGAATGGTCGGCCACCATAATCCTACGTGCAATACCTTCTGTGTGGTAGCTTTTCCTACATAATGTCCTCCTACTACTCCTTCATAGGATTCTGCTAAGACTCTTGGTATTTCGTTCTCTAACATGTACCTTCGCAAGATGCTATCTACGACCATATTGTATAGATGTCCTGAAATCAATTGATAGTCAGCAACGTGAACTACCAGGTTTTTCTTCTGCACAGTGCTATATTCTTACAGTGCAGTACCTGTGCTCAAGTGCTGAATAATATCTGTGAAAAAATCATCAACAATATGGACTAAGAATAGTTGTGCATCTGGAAAGTTGTATTCTAGGTTCATAGGTTCTTCTCTATTTGTGACCCTTGATAGGTGGCCAAGTCCTACATTCAATTTTCCTGGCTTAACTATTACTTCGAAATCGAATTCTTGGAAGAGTAGTAACCATTGATAGATTCTTCCCCCCAACACTGGATTGTTGACTAGGTATTTTAGGGTGTTGGCAACCAATTCAATTTTTTCTATTGTCCTATAAGATGCCTACACCTATGTCTTGTGAACTTCAAATTGTCATCACATTTTGCAAATAGACGACACTTTCATTTCTTGCGACACTTGAAAAATTGTCTTCGTTAAGTTTTCACGACTGTAAGCGTGAAAACTTCTCCTTTTGAGGTCACTTTTCGATCACAGTTTGAATTGTCGTCATCCTTTTATCGATATTTTCTATGGCACTTACCTTTGGTTTATTGCTATGAAGCTGAAAGGATTTTCGAACTATGCCTATTTGGACATTCGTATATTTGCATAACTTGATTTTATTAAACTTGTGAGGCATTGAGCATATAGATTTATATTTTTTATGACTTGCCTAAATCATTGATTTTCGGATTGCATAAGTGTTATGGTTTAAATTTTTTTTTTATATGTATAATGTGATCCTTATGATAATCTTTTTATAGCTTTTGGCTTGTCAAATCTTATGAATTCGATTGGCACAATGGTTTAAAACATTGGTTAAACATTTATGAAATGGTGCATGGCTAACACTCGGTGTTGGTTATACGTTGAATGTCAATGGTTTAAAAACTATAGTTAATGGCGGGTTGGCATAACACTTACTGTTTGATCTTTGGTTGGCCGAATGATTTGGTTTTTGAACTATGTTATGATTGATTGAATAGATGTGGAATCTGTCGGTTGTACTTTGCCATAACTATTATGCATGGCGGGGAATAACTCCACCACCCTCGCATGCGCACATTAATGCTTCCCCTTTGATTGTTCATTGTTGTTAGACCGAATAAGCTATGCTCCTGTGCGTTGGTTAACTCAAACCAAACCCTTACCATGTGCTCTCGCCATGGCCCCAATCGTGAGGGCTGAACCCAATGGCAAACAGGCTCTATTGATGTTTGACAGTGCCCGCAGTGATCTCGAGGAAAGTGGGTGGCTTCCATTTTTGCAAAAATTTGAGGGTTTTAACCTCTGCGTAGCTCGGCAATTTTCTTTGACCTTTGATGGCTGTCGAGCCAAGGTCGGAGATATTCAATTGGAAATTGATGAAAAGTTTATCATCCATGCTATGGGTTTTCCTACAACTGGACAACGATGGTCCAAGAATTGCAAAGTAGAGGAGGTCCCATGGACACTGCTCTTCCAGTCGCGCAAGGTTACCTCGTGTGATAAAGGTATGCCCGTGAACATGCTCAAACAACGTTGGCACGATTTATTGATGATAATCAAACAATTTATCACCTGCGAAGGTCAGTATGGGTTTGTATTCCTACATCACCTGCGTTTGCTTATGGTTTTCATGGGTTACCAGCTCAATATGCCATATTATTTGCATAGAAGCCTGTTTAAAATGTCAAAGAAGTACAAAAGAAATCAGGCTGATAGTAGCCTTTTTCATTATGGGCTGGTGAAGCTTATTGTTGTCTGTCATTTGAGTCTACAAGGGGATTTTTGGAGCAATTTCATTGCTCACAATGGTTTTGAGGATTCGAACCCACCACAGGTTGACAAACCTGTGGTAAGCGAGGACAAGTATGTACCCCCAGTACCCTATAGTACCCTGCTACCTAAACCCTCGACCGACCTTCCTATCGACCTACCACACACTGTGACTAAGAATGTTGAGGATGTTAAGCCTATGAGCAAGAAGCCCAAAGCCAACCTCACTGCAAACACCAAAGGGAAGAAGAATGCCCGTTTGATCTCACGAATGGAAAGAAATAAGCCAAAACCCCCTGTCGAGCCTAACCCTATCGTGTTGAGTGAGGACCCCGATTCGGAAGTGGAGCGCTTTTTGGCTGATGAATATCCCTACTCAAAAGGCTTGTGTGTCGAACCCTCGTATGACTTTGTGTCAAACTTACCCCCCTTCCTACAGGATGACCCTAACTACCTAGGCATTAAGGTGCCTTGTGAAGCCCCCGGTCATTTATCCAAACCCTCTCCTGCTCTGTCTAAACCTACAGTAACACCCTGTGATCAATGCAGCTCGTGGATAGAGAGATATTATTTGGATGTTCCTATTCTATAGTCGAGAATTCACTCTTTGGAGGACCAGGTTGCACTGCTTACCAGTCAAAAGGCTAAGTTACAAGCCACTAATAAGAAACAAAGGACGACAGGCTCCATCTTGTTTAAAAATGTGGAATCAGCCACAACTGTCGTGAATTCTAAGTTGGCATAATTGAACAGCCTTCGTCATCACACAGGTATATTTTATCACTTGTTTATATAACAAATTCGAATTCAGTTTTGAATAGCCCTGTTCATTTCATTTGAATGGCTCTATTACATGGTTTGCATTTTATACATAGATTTACTTTGACTAAATGAAAGTTTGTTTTCCCAGTTTAGCTTCGATTGGATTTTCATCGATTTGATTGATCTTGGTGTGGATTTGATTTGTTTGATTAAGTTAAAATAGATGCTCTGCTGTCAATTAAAGTTGTTTGTACCCATTCATGACAGGAAGTGTTTCTCATATGCAATCTCGAACATAATCACATTTTGATTCGATTTCGTTATGATGTATATGCTATGATTGGAAACAATTTTGATATGGTTAATTGTTACGGTTATGTCCCATATGACTTTCGACCAACAGGAATACAATTCGGATCATTTCCTATGAGACTCTGTATAACACACCCAAATCGTGAATAGATTCAATGCATAACGATTATGCTAAGAACCCAGCCTATTAATTCGCATTGGTTTACTGTTAGCTTGACTATGATTCAGTTGGATTTGTAATGGCAATGAATATTCTGTTTGAATTGGATTTGTAAAACGAGATTGGATTCATGATTTATTTCTATATTAAACTCAGTCGTGATTTGTTTCGATTATTTTCCCAGTTTGCAATTATCATTTCTGTCGATTCTATTATGGTTATGATCCCTATTAATCAATCCTGTCTGTTGACTGTGCAAGGATCAGTGATCGAAATTTATCACAAAATTGGTTTGGCTGATGCTGTTACGTATAATCTCGTTTACCCATAATTGAAACAGTCTTTCTATCTTTGAATTTGATTGAATGATATGAATATTTTGCTATATTGTTATGGCTATAACAAGTGGAAAATGGTTGTGTTGGATTAGATCGTATCACATACGATATGACTCATTATCATTTTCAATTGGATGTGAAACAGTCTTGTCACTGTTCGACCCGATTTTATGGTAACATTAAAACAGAGTATTCTTACCCTTGTTTTTGATTGAATCACTTTTGATTTTGTTTAATGTTGAAGGATAAAATCATTTGAATCTTGAGTGATTCGTTTTAATAATCATTGGAAGATTATTGGATTTAATTTTTTTTAATAAGATTTGATTTGATTTCAATTCTGATCCTGTATGTTATTTTAGACTAGCTACAGAATCAAATGATTCTGTAGCTAAGTCTGTAGGATTAGATTTTTATTGTTTTGCTAGTAAAATGTCTCTCTAATTTGTTATTTTTGATCTATTGCAGGTGAATTCGAAATTGCATTGGATTTGATGAGCAGTTAGAGGATATTTGAGATATTTTATTTGCATTTTGATTTCTTAGTTTAGTTGATCTTGGGAATATCTTCCCAGATTATGTAAATAGTTTGATACTATACACAGGGAGGTTTTACCCTATGGGAAGACTTATAAATACTTATTATTTTTGTGTAATAATCATCCTCATTCGTGGGAGAACAAGGATATGGAATTTTAATACAGACTGAGGCAGAATTTGGTGTTTTGTTATAGCTTTAGCTTCTCATGATATCAATATTTTGTTTCATGTTATGTATGTCAATTTGTATTTGGTTAATGACTACTTTAGCTATCTTAATCTTTTGCAAATGATATAATTTAATCACTATAATCCATATCTGATTTCTTCTAGTGTATAAAAAACATAGCAGTTGCTTGATTCAGTTTGTGAATGGCAGATTTCTCTTCTTCATAAGTTGAATTATCAAATATAAGTTTTGGCATAACAGGTTTCCCTTATTGCAGAGATTTATGAATCATAAAATTGTTATGATTTTTTATGTCTTGTTTGTCCTGTAAACAACTCAAAGAGCAGCACAGCCTATCATTTACGAGAATCTTCTGGATCAACCGGTGTGAGTTGCCTTCCTCCGACCAGCTTCGAAGTCATCATACACAGGACAAATCTGGAGCGTTTCCAGGTCAGTTTGTCATTCGTTTAGTATATTATTAGTAGTTTAGTTTAGATATAAGTTTAGTTAGATATATATGTATGTTTAGTATATTAGATCGTTTAATTTCAGTAAGTTTTATTTCTTATTCATAAAATCATAAAAATCAAAAATATCTCTAACTGTCTTAGGACAGAAAGCAAATGAGTTTTACAGGTTT
>JASDQU010308654.1:52553-87414 GCA_032191745.1 Picea mariana
TTATATTTGCATAACTTGATTTTATTAAACTTGTGAGGCATTGAGCATATAGATTTATATTTTTTATGACTTGCCTAAATCATTGATTTTTGGATTGCATAAGGGTTATGGTTTAAATTTTGTTTTTATATGTATAATGTGATCCTTATGATAATCTTTTTATAGCTTTTGGCTTATCAAATCTTATGAATTCGATTGGCAGAATGGTTTAAAACATTGGTTAAACATTTATGCAATGGCGCATGGTTAATACTCGGTGTTGGTTATACGTTGAATGTCAATGGTTTAAAAACTATAGTTAATAGCGTGTTGGCATAACACTTACCGTTTGATCTTTGGTTGGCCGAATGATTTGGTTTTTGAACTATGTTATGATTGATTGAACAGATGTGGAATCCGTCGGTTGTACTTTTCCATAACTATTATGCATGGCGGGGAATAACTCCACCACCCTCGCATGCGCACATTAATGCTTCCCCTTTGATCGTTCATTGTTGTTAGACCGAATAAGCTATGCTCCTATGCATTGGTTAATTCAAACCAAACCCTTACCATGTGCTCTCGCCATGGCCCAAGTCGTGAGGGCTGAACCCAATGGCAACCAGGCTCTACTGATGTTTGACAGTGCCCGTAGTGATCTTGAGGAAAGTGGGTGGCTTCCATTTTTACAAAAATTCGAGGGTTTTAAGCTCTGCATAGCTCAGCAATTTTCTTTGAACTTTGATGGCTTTCAAGCCAAGGTCAGAGATATTCAATTGGAAATTGATGAAAAGTTTATCAGCCATGCTACGGGTTTGCCTGCCACTGGACAACGATGGTCCAAGAATTGCAAAGTAGAGGAGGTCCCATGGACACTGCTCTTCCAGTCACGCAAGATTACCTCGTGTGATAAAGGTATTCCCGTGAACATGCTCAAACAATGTTGGCACGATTTATTGATGATAATCAAACAATTTATCACCTGCGAAGGTCGGTATGGGTTTGTATTCCTACATCACCTGCGTTTGCTTATGGTTTTCATGGTTTACCAGCTCAATATGCCATATTATTTTCATAGAAGCCTGTTTAAAATGTCAATGAAGTACAAAAGAAATCAGGCTGATAGTAGCCTTTTTCATTATGGGTTGGTGAAGCTTATTGTTGTCTGTCATTTGAGTCTGCACGGGGATTGTTGGAGCAATTTTATTGCTCACAATGGTTTTGAGGATTTGAACCCACCACAGGTTGACAAACCTGTGGTAAGCGAGGACAAGTCTGTACCCCCAGTACCCTATAGTACCCTACTACCTAAATCCTCGACCGACCTTCCTATCGACCTACCACACACTGTGACTAAGAATGTTGAGGTTGTTAAGCCTATGAGAAAGAAGCCCAAAGCCAACCTCACTACAAACACCAAAGGAAAGAAGAATGCCCATTTGATCTCATGAATGGCAAGAAAAAAGCCAAAACCCCCTGTCAAGCCTAACCCTATCGTGTTGAGTGAGGACTCTGATTCAGAAGTGGAGCACTTCTTGGCTGATGAATATCCCGACTCAAAAGGTTTGTGTGCCGAACCCTCGTATGACTTTGTGTCAAACTTACCCCCCTGCCTACAGGACAACCCTAACTACCCAGGCATTAAGCTGCTTTGTGAATCCCCCGCTCATTTCTCCAAACCCTCTCCTGCTCTGTCTAAACCTATAGTGCCACCCTTTGATCAATGCAGCTTGTGGTTAGACAGATATTATCTGGATGTTCCTATTCTACAGTCAAGAATTCACTCTTTGGAGGACCAGGTTGCACTGCTTACCAGTCAAAAGGCTAAGTTACAAGCTACTGATAAGAAACAAAGGACGACAGGCTCCATCTTATTTAAAAATGCAGAATCAGCCACAACTATCGTGAATTGTAAGTTGGCATAATTGAACAGCATTCGTCATCACATAGGTATATTTTATCACTTGTTTATATAACAAATTCGAATTCGGTTTTGAATAGCCCTGTTCATTTCATTTGAATGGATCTATTACATGGTTTGCATTCTATACATAGCTTTACTTTGACTAAATGAAAGTTTGTTTTCCCAGTTTAGCTTCGATTGGATTTTCATCGATTTGATTGATCTTGGTGTGGATTTGATTTGTTTGATTGAGTTAAAATAGATGCTCTACTGTCAATTAAAGTTGTTTGTATCCATTCATGAAAGGAAGTGTTTCTCATATGCAATCTCGAACATAATCACATTTTGATTCGATTTCGTTATGATGTATATGCTATGATTGGCAACAATTTTGATATGGTTAATTGTTACAGTTGTGTCCCATATGACTTTCGACCAACAGGAATACAATTCATATCATTTCCGATGAGACTCTGTATAACACACCCAAATCGTGAATAGATTCAATGCGTAACAATTATGCTAAGAACCCAGCCTGTTAATTCGCATTGGTTTACTGTTAGCTCAACTATGATTCAGTTGGATTCGTAATGGCAATGAATATTCTGTTTGAATTGGATTTGTAAAATGAGATTGGATTCACGATTTATTTCTATATTAAACTCAGTCGTGATTTGTTTCGATTATTTGCTCAGTTTGCAATTATCGTTTCTGTCAATTCTATTATGGTTATGATCCCTATTAATCGATCCTGTCTGTTGACTGTGCAAGGATCAGTGATCGAAATTTATCACAAAATTGGTTGGGCTGATGCTGTTACGTATAATCTCATTTACCCATAATTGAAACAGTCTTTCTATCTTTGAATTTGATTGAATGATATGAATCTTTTGCTATATTGTTATGGCTATAACAAGTGGAAAATGGTTGTGTTGGATTAGATCGTATCGCATAGGATATGAATCATTATCGTTTTCAATTGGATGTGAAACAATCTTGTCACTGTTTGACCCGATTTTATGGTAGCAGTAAAACAGAGTATTCTTACCCCTGTTTTCAATTGAATCACTTTTGATTCTGTTTAATGTTGAAGGATAAAATCATTTGAATCTTGAGTGATTCGTTTTAATAATCATTGGAAGATAATTGGATTTAATTCTTTTTTAATAAGATTTGATTTGATTTCAATTCTGATCCTGTATGTTATTTTAGACTAGCTACAGAATCAGATGATTCTGTAGCTAAGTTTGTAGGATTAGATTTTTATTGTTTTTCTAGTAAAATGTCTCTCTAATTTGTTATTTTTGATCTATTGCAGGTGAATTCGAAATTGCATTGGATTTGATGAGCAGTTAGAGGATATTTGAGATATTTTATTTGCATTTTGATTTCTTAGTTTAGTTGATCTTGGGAATATCTTCCCAGATTATGTAAACAGTTTGATACTATCCACAGGGAGGTTTTACCCTGTGGGAAGACTTATAAATACTTATTATTTTTGTGTAATAATCATCGTCATTCGTGGGAGAACAAGGATATGGAATTTTAATACAGACTGAGGCATAATTTGGTGTTTTGTTATAGCTTTAGCTTCTCATGATATCAATATTTTGTTTCATGTTATGTATATCAATTTGTGTTTGGTTAATGACTACTTTAACTATCTTAATCTTTTGCAAATGATATAATTTAATCACTATAATCCATATCTGGTTTCTTCCAGTGTATAAAAAACATAGCAGTTGCTTGATTCAGTTTGTGAATGGCAGATTTCTTTTCTTCATAAGTTGAATTATCAAATATAAGTTTTTGCATAACAGGTTTCCCTTATTGCAGAGATTTATAAATCATAAAATTGTTATGATTTTTTATGTCTTGTTTGTCTTGTAAACAACTCAAAGAGAAGCACAACCTATCGTTTAAGAGAAGCTTCTGGATCAACCGGTGCGAGTTTCCTTCCTCCGACCAGCTTCGAAGTCATCATACACAGGACAAATCTGGAGCGTTTCCAGGTCAGTTTGTCATTCGTTTAGTATATTATTAGTAGTTTAGTTTAGATATAATTTTAGTTAGATATATATGTATGTTTAGTATATTAGATCGTTTAATTTCAGTAAGTTTTATTTCTTATTCATAAAATCATAAAAATCAAAAATATCTCTAGCTGTCTTAGGGCAGAAAGCAAATGAGTTTTACATGTTTTATTCAAATCTGCAAGTTGTAGATAGTGTATATTTGTGAATAAGTTGTAATTCAGTTAGAAATTAGATAATTAGTTATTAGAGTTAGTGTAATAGTAATTAGTAGTTGTATATAGAATAGTTAGAGTAGTTTATATTTAGTTTTAGTTTAGTTTATTTAGTATTTTGTTTTAATTAGATTAGTGTATTAGTTTGCTTTTTTATTTATTAGTTAGTTTAGTTTTTTTTATATAGTTAGTTAGATTAGTTAGTTTAGATTAGTTTTTTTTTTTTTCTTTGGTTTTCTTAGGACCTTAGAACGGCCAACGGAACCGCTAAACCCGTCAGGGTGGTTTATTCCAAACGGCTTGGGTTATTAGACAACCCTGGACCAGTTCCACTCTCTCAGTTGACAGACGATCGATTTCACCCGTCAACATAGGGCTAAGTGATCTGTGAACATCTTAAAGTGTTTTCCCAATAAGTAGTGTCTGAAATTTTGCAATGCATAGACCATAGCTAGGCCCTCCCTTTCTGTAGTGTTATAGTTCTTCTCTGATTCTAATAATTTTCTTCTTGAAAATGCTATGGGGTGATCCAAATCCCCCACTCATGGTTGCACTAAGATAGATCCAAGTGCTATGGCTGATGCATCTAATGCCCGTGGAATTTCTTCTCCCAGTCTGGAAATACTAATATTGGTGCGATGACCATCTTTTCCTTAAGGGTATCCAGACTGTGTTGGCACTCATCATTCCACTGAAACTTTGTATCTTTTCTTAACAGTTTTTCCATTGGTGCAGTAATCTATGCGTACCCTTTGATAAATTTGTTGTATTATCCTATGTGTCCCAATGTCTCTCTTAGCTGACAGAATGGTTTTGGTGGTGTTAAGTTAACAATTACTGCGATCTTTGCAGGATCTACTAATAAACCTTGTTTTCATAATATATGGCCCAATAGTATCCCAAACGATGTTCCAAATATGCATTTCTTTATGTTTAGTGATATTTGGCACTTCTTACATATTTCTAACATTAGGTGTAAGAATTATACATGGTATTTCAACAAAATGTAGACTGTCCAATCGTCTAGCTATACCTCTAGGAAATAATGGATGAATTCTTTAAACACAATGATGACTACTCTGGAAAATATTTCCAGTGCATTCTTCAGTCCAAACGACATGATTGTGTGCTAGTAGGATCCCCATTCTGTCACAAACATGGTCTTGTATTTGTCTTCCTGTGATATCTTGATCTGATGGTAGCCTGAGAATCCATCAGTGAATGAGTAAGCTTCATGTCTACCGACATTCTCTAACACTTCATTTGTGGAAGGTCTAGGGAACGGGTCATGTAAGAATGCATCGCTCAACTTCCGCAAGTTGATGCATATCCCTATCCCTCCTTGTTTCTTGTCCTATAATACCATTGGGCTTATCCATTCTGATTCTTCAACCGATTCTATGATTCCAACTTCGAGCATCATGTCGATCTCATCTTTGAATTTCTACTTATATATTGGATTTAATTTGTATGGTCACTGTCTGATTGATCTCACTTCAGGTCTAAGTGGAATATTCATTTCTCCCATATCTCCGACTATACGCTTAATCTCTATAAATGTTGTGGGAAATAGGTCGCTATACTCACACAAAAACTCTGTTATGCTTTCTACTATTTTCTCATCCCAGTAATCTCCAATGTTGGCCATTTTGGGATGCTCCACTATCCCAATGTTGACTTTATTTACTTTGATCGGTGTGGAAATGACTTTTGATTCGATCGGTGGTCCTTCCACTTCTCTTTCTCCTTTGCTTCTTCAATCTAAATATCGCGCGGATCGTCTTCATCTGGTGCTTCCTCTAGCACATGGTAGCATGACAATAGTTCCTTAACTGTCTGTTTATTCCACTATTGCTCTTTTGTGATAAGTTCTACTTCAGTTTCTTTGATGAATATCATTCCTCTTATTTGTTTGAGAGATGCATCTATGTTGGGGTTCTCATGTTCGAATGAGAAAGTGATTGTAAAATTCTGTTGTAATGTTGTCCATGTCGCAGTTCCTTTGTGCAATTCTTGGTCTGTATACCAGTTCGTTGGTATGCCCTCTAGAGTGTGTATGAAATGATGAGGCCATTCCTCCAAGGGTGTCATTTTCCATAGTTTTCTACAATTATCCAAGTGTTCCTCTGGTGCCCCCTGTCCATCGTACCTTTTTTTCTTCTTGTTGTTCTGTTCTGTGCCAAACCTTATGCACAATAACCGCTTACATTGGTACCAATATGTGATTGTCTCTTTGTGTGCACCCCACCATCTTGTGGGTGTGGCCTTGAGTGATAAATAAAGTGATAAAAGTCTATAATTCTCTAAGACCTCATATTCATATTGTGCCAAGAATGTTTCCAAATCGTTTATTCTGTGGAAATTGGGTGGTTCCCTTATTTCTCTGCTTACCCATCTTACTGCGCAGTTTATTCTTGCACATATTCTCATGTATAATTCATGTAGCCTTTGTTTCCAGTTCTCTAAGCCTATGTCTGAGTCTATTGCACATGAAGTAATGCTCCTCCAACTGAGTATCCCATCTGTAGTTGGGTTTAGGTAGTCCTCGTCGCGCGCAGTTGTTTTGTACAACTGGACAATTTCCTCTAAGTCTAGGAAAGTAGTTTCTACAAACCTCTCCCCTTACGATGGATCTAATGGCGTGATGACCTTCTACTTGCCTTAATCAAATTTCATTCTTCTGGTCTTCAAGTTGATTATGGCCTCGTTGTCAAATGCCCAATCCAGACCAAGCAATGTTGGGTAAGGTGTTGTGCCGTCCACTATTTCGATGACTTCAAAATATTCTTTAGTGCACAGTCCATCTAAGTCTATTGTCAATCCTTTCAGTCTACCGATTGGTAGGACTCTATGTTGGTTTTCTAGTTTTAATTGAACATGTGAGTATCCTAGTGTGGGCTCTCCCATGCATTTCCATGTCTTATTGGGTAATACATTAACTTCAGATACTAGATCCAGTATGATGTCTCCCATATTGAAGTCTCCAATGTTTGCATTTAGTCTGAACTCCCTACCAGTTCTTCTTCTTGTATGTAGGTGATTGACTGTCTTTTGTTCTATTTTTCCGTCCATTGCGGTGCTACATTTTTCTAATATGTTTTGCAATATTTTCATAGATGATGTATCACTTAATACTTTGACACATGATTGTAAAAAGAATTTAATTGTACTTACTTGTCCCATGGGTTGCATTTTCGTTGGTATGATCCAATAATGGAGGCATCTCGTACTTTGGTTCTTTCTTGTCCTGCTGCGCAGTTGAAGTCGACGCCCTGTCTTCCTTCTGAAACTCTTGTCTGGCTTCCTTAAAGACATCCTTCTCCTTCTGCATGTAGAACTACTTCCTTGGTTCTGTGTTCTTCTTCACCCATTGATTTTGTGCTGGTTCTTATCTTGCTGCATCGTTCCCAGTTTTCCCTCCTCTACGAGTAACTATATTGATGTTCCGTCCATCATCCCTTACTTCAGCTGAAATCCACTGAATATTCTAGTTGTTCTGGTTCCTATTTTCCTAAATCTTTACTAGTAGTGTTAGACATTATTTGTGTGGAGATCTGATGTGCGACAATACATACAGGTTCTTGGTGGAAGAAAACATTCTCTTGCATAACATCCTGGCTGTTAACAATTGTGACATACCACTGGTCCTCTACCTCGTCTAAAACCTCCTTTGGCTTGTCTTCCACCTCTATAGCCTACTCGATATCCTCACGATGCGTTATACTGTTGTGCCTGATTGTACTGCATGGTATTGTACTGAGGTTGTGCCATGTTGTACTGCGAATGCGTGTTATTATATGGCTGATGTGCAATATTATACTGCTTCTGTGTAGTGTTGTATGGAGATGGAACTTGATTAAACTGTGGTGCGACTTTCTCAATCATCATTTCTTCTTACACTCTATATGCATCTGATGTCCTTTCTCACATCAGCTTCATAGTTCTATAGTCTTTTTCGTCGTGGCCTATTGACTTGCAAAAGGTGCAATATGAACTCTTTAGGATTGTTTGGTATTTCTCCATCATCATGCAATGATAGGGATCGTGACCCGATTTATTACAGATTTCACACCATAGTCCTCCTGGTGGTAACAGATTTGGCATTATAGTCCTCCTGGTGGTAACAGATTTGGCATTCTTGCTACCATATACTACGTGAATGTTGGGAATTCGTTCTTGTGGTGTCCTTCTATCCTACATGTAGTACACCTAACAAATTCTCATTTGTCCTTGTTATTATAATAGTTCAGCTGAAACATTAAGTTCTTCAAATCCTCCTTCATTTCTTCGATAGCTAGGTCCATCTGCTGATACTGGTTTTCCTCCAGTTGCAGGGATGCCTGTAGAGCCTCTGCCTACGTATAGAACTCCTGTTGTCACAACGGGTATTTTAAGTGTGGGAGAAATGAATTGAAAAACAGGTGTTGATGATGCATATTGGTCATGAGATATTTTAACTTTCCCTTCAGTCACTTGAATATCTGATCAATCTTCGATACATAATATCCTAGTTTATATATTATTTCGATCATTTCGTTCATGTAATGATCCTCTGAGCTTGGCTTCTAGAATTCATTTATCAGTAAATTCTTAATGTCTTCCAGTGTCCTTGTTTTCCCATGGGCATTGTTTGTGTCTAAACTCATGTACCAGTCTAGTGCACGGTCTCGTAGCATAATAACTAACTGTTCAAGTTTGGTATCTTCATCAATGATCTATTTTTCTTCCCAGATATTTGCACAAATGAACAAATGTTTCTCAGGGTCTTCTGTTGCTTCTCCTCAAAATTATGGTAACCTGATGGTGGGATGGTGTCCTGCCATTCTGAAAGTTGAACTACTACCTCCATGCAGTGTAGATACTTAACTAGTGCTTCCTAAACTAGCTCCTCCAATTGTTGTTCCTTGTGTAGATGTACTTACTACTGTCTGACTTCTTCTAAACTTCGGTTGTCTAAACGGCAGTGTTCTCTTTGGTGTATTAGTCACACATGGGTTTATGGGTTCCACACTGACATTAATATGGATAGGATTGTTTCCTTCTCATCCCACTCTTGGACCTCTCGTCTTCATATTATATGTTGCATGCAAGATTTCCTCAATCTTCTCCACAGCCCAGAGATCCTCTACCTCTTCCTCATCTCTCTCCAAGCCTTCCCTCACAGCTACAACTCTCTTCTTGGTATTCACCTTGTATTGGTAAGGTACTCTGCTACGCCGCTTCCCAACTATCTCCATGATCTGCTTGATCTAGTCGTCGTCTATCAAGATTAGGTCCAAGGGTTCCTCTTTCTTTTCTTTATCCTTTCCTCCTTCCATTTTTCCTCTCTCTGTCAGTGATTCCCCCCTTCCCCCATGCACGTAGGGAAATTTAGCTTTGTGATTCCATTGTCATTACACCTTTTTTATATAGTAGTATCTTAATAGAAGTATACAGGGATTGGATGTACCTTCCTCTAGGTCTGCGTAGAAACTCTTTCTCCGTTGTGTTGTATGATTTCACTGTATCTACTAAAAACTCTATTATAAACCCTGCCACAATACTGTCAAGCCAAAAATCTACTGTGCGGGTGAATCTATTATTCACCTGCTGTAACTTCTCAATCTGTACTGGGGTCTAGTCTAGCTGTTGAATCCAGTTCATTGCATGGTTATCCTTTAACCTTAGTATCCACTCCTACTATAGATGTGGAAATTCACATAAAAAGACTTCATGCAAATCCGTAAACACATATTTCTCAAGATATTTGTGGGGTGTTATTCTAGGGTTTCTGTTTTCTTTTTGTGCAAACTCTAGCTCTTTTGTTGTTAACAAGCTTTCGATATCTTCTTTTGTCGGATTCCATAGTCTCAACATCCCCTTCTCTTGGTTCATTGTTTTCTTCTTTTCTTTACTCTTTTCTTGCTCAACCTATCTCATCTAGTCATTCCTCTCTTGTTCCTACCAACGACAACAAAACCATTTGTTTGTTTTAACCTACTTCTTCTTTACTCTCTCTGAGTTTGTATTGACCCAAGGTTCATGTATTTTGGGTTTCCAACAAAGCCTCTAAAACTATTGGCCCTCCTGGTAAACTAGAAGGCAACACAACACACATGATGTGCTACGTAGTCTCACCCGAGATAGCTTTAATGGGTGGCTATAAAACTCACGCATTTACAACCTAGGATCAAGTGTGAGATAGGAGAACTATATATTGGGCCATTATTATAACTAGTAATGCAACATATGGTTATTCACGACTATGCAGTAATTCCAACAGCTTATTCCCTCAATATCACAACAGTATTTAAGCAAGAAATATAGAAACTCATTCATTATGCATGATAATAACTACTTAAGACCATAAAGATACACATGCATTCATCACACAACACATATGTTACCATGGTTCAACCCCTCCTGGGCCACGTCCACAAAGATCTAGCTCTTGGTTGTTTTATTATGGTATTTCCACATCTACAACACTATGCGCTTACAACTCTTCTCAATCGGGCAATATCTATATGAGGCAGACTAGACTGCACCAGGCTCCACAACCTACGATCTAACCCTCAAGATTTAGCCTCCTTAGTCTTCTCTAGATCAAAAACTTATACAAAATAGATTATACAACAAAATATCACATATCGGCTCGCTACAATAATGAAAAACCAACTGAACAATTATATTAATCCAACCCAACCCCATTAGGATACCTAAGTATCTATATTTATATGTTTTCTGGCTCTTCAACCATTACAATATATTACCAAAACCCTAACCCTAACGTCGTTAGGTATTCTTTGCATGAGCACATGATGTTCTTCCTTCCAGCTGTTGCTTTCCTCGTGCACGCTTTCTTTCCCAAACTTGCCTTTCTTTTTTTCTTCAGCCTGCCTCCAACAATACATTTTGTGGAAAACTTAAAGCGATTAAAAAGAATGATCTTAACTTGGGCCAGTGGAAAGCACATCAGAGAAGAAGAAGAACTAATACAAATCCAAGAACAACTTGAACATATCTCCAATTCAGAGGGGGGAGGCTTTCAAACACGATAGTCAAAAGAAAACTTAAGATATCTGGAGACCCATCGCAAAAAATTGTTGGACGAAAAATAAGACGATTGACACCTCAAAAATAGAGCCATATGGTTGGACAAAGGAGATGAAAACATAAAATTCTTCCATGCATTTGCAAAAGGTAGGAAGGCAATAAACACTATCTAGAAATTACAATGCCAAGGGGACTCTCCAGCCACCTCTTTCAAGGATCTAGCGCAACTAGAGATCACTCATTTCAAATCCCTCTTTAAAGCCAATCCAAGAGCAAGCATTGTAGAAATTATTTAATTGATACTCTACTTTGTTGCAAACGTCGCCTTCGCAACCGTTCGCTCCCACCAGGACCTTCTTTCGCACAGGCCCGAAGAGTCAAAGAACTCTTCCAACTCCTCTTGGGAGTTCTCACTACCCACAGTAACTCCTCGACGATCTCCCCTTCGCTTATCGGGGAATCGGATTCCACGATATCGTGAAACTCGTTGGCACGTTCTCATGCAAATCAAAACTTCGAACCCTGACCTCCGATGGTCAAAGGTCAACACTTCCGTATATCGGGGTTTTCCCTATCGGGAAATCGGCACCTTTAGTGTCGTGATTCACTTGCCCACAATCTCTGAACTCCGAACTCCGATGCACGTGTGCTATCCTCCGATCACGTCACCTCTCCCTCCATATATCGAGGATTGCATGATCGCGATTCTGCCGTTCACAATCCCTTTGCAATGTAAAGTCCCGAATGCCGAACCCCGATCTTCCGGGATCTCGTGCCACCTATCCACCAAGCGATCGACGGCTCCGATTAAATCGAGAAATCGCCACTTACGATTTCAACGAGTGTGACTCTCACCTCGTCAAATGCTGAAGTCTGAACCCGATGGGCTTTTTTCCTCCCCTCCTGCGCCTAAAGACTAAACCTCGCGCAGTTTTTCCAAGATCCAATGGTCAGCGGGATTTCGCAATTCTCCCCTGCAAATCCCTGGCCGTCAATTCTCCTCCTTGGAGATTTCCTTCGCTCCAACCTCCTTCCTATTGAACCTCCTCTTGGGTTCGTCTCCTCAGTATCAAAAGGGACTATCCCTCCTAAGTTTGTCAATTTTTACCCCTTCAGGGATTTGGGCACACTGCCTGCGCTCGAATTTCAACAACTCTCAAATTGTTGAACCCTTCAAACTCTGCACACCTCCTGCAGCAGCAGTCCTTAACTCTCTCCTCAGAATCGCAACCTTGAGTCTTCTCCTAGCCTGTTCGCACCTTGCATGGCTCTATTTCCAAATCTGCACTCCTGAGAATTTAGAACAAAAGCTTCCTCTATCTGAACCCTACGGTCACGCACTCCTTGTGGACAAATTCTACTGCACTCTATGCAGGAATCTCTGGTTCAGACTTAGAGAAACAATTGAAACTAATTTCCTATTCTCACAGATTTCAATTCAACTATGAAATCACATACACAACATATCAAAGCAAATGCATGATAGAAAACAAACATCCATGAGCATGATATCAACATAGAGAAACAACACAAACCATGGAATTGAATCAAAATCCTTCTTCTATTAATTCAATCTGTACATGGGTGTTCTCCACAAGTTCTCTGCTCTGCTCTGCTTGCTCTCGATGATAATGTTACAATGTAAAAAGGAGGGTGTCTATATTCCATTTCCCTTTCTAATTCTAAAACTATCAAATCTACAATCAAATCTACAGTTAAATTCTATCTAACAGCATTAAAACTATTAAATGCCTCAGCTACCTAAGGACGTGAGCTTATCCGCTCAAGGTCCATTTACATTACAAGTGAGCTTCTTTATGAATGCCTTCATTTAAAGGGTGGCACAACAACTTTCCAAGCAATTCAAAAATATATGTGCTGGCACTGTCCAGCTGTTTCTTCTCTCTGTGCTGGCTCGCTTGATGAGTTGTCGATGCTCCTGCATCATACTCCTTGGCTTGAAATATTTCATGGGCTCCTGTCCATGAGCTCTGGCATGGTCTGTACATGCTTCTATATTACTTCTTCTGTCTCCCAGCTGGCATCCTCCACTGGGTGATTCTTCCATTTTACCAGGTACTCAAAATACTACTTTCGCCTGGTCTTCTTTCCCATCCGCTTGTCTAGTATGCACTCCATCTGCGGTTTCTCGGCTACTGGTAATTGTTTTTACCACTGGATTACTGGTCCTTCAGTTCCAGTCTCTGCTTCCCCAGCTCTGTACGGGTATAAATCCGAAATATTGAATATCGGAGATATCCCGATGCCCTCTGGCAACTCTATTTCATAAGCATTCTCCCCGAATTTCTTCAGGACTTTGCATGGCCCAATTTTCTTCATCTTGAGCTTATTGTATGTTCCCCTTGGGAACCTTTCCTTCCTCAAGTGCGCTAGAACCATATCACCAACTTCAAATTGGAGTTGTCTCTTCCACTGATCGGCTCTGTGCTTGTACTCTTGATTTGAGTCTTGCAATCGCTGCTTCACCTTGCTGTGAAGTTCTCTCATTTCTTCAGCAAAATCTTATGTGCTAGCACTGCTAGTCGCAGCCTGTCCTGACTCCCTAAGCTCAGAAACTCCCCTCGGCTGTGTCCCATACAAAATCTGAAATGGGCTACTTCCTATACTCCTGTTCACAGAGTCATTGTAAGCAAATTCTGCCTGTGGTAATATCTGGTCCCAACTGCTATGGTGCTCTGTCACCAAGCTTCTCAACAAGTCTCCCAGGCTTCGGTTCACTACCTCAGTTTGCCCATCCATTTGCGGATGGTAAGCTGAACTAAATGCCAAATTAGTCCCTAGCTTCTTCCATAGCGTCCTCCAAAAATGACCTATGAATTTTGTATCCCGATCCGAGACTATGCTTCTCGGCAATCCATGCAGTCTGACAATTTCTCTAAAAAACAAGTTAGCGATGTGGGTCGCATCACTGGTCTTTTGACACGGTATAAAATGTGCCATCTTCGAGAACCTATCTACCACCCCAAATATGGAATCAACCCCTCTCTGTGTTCTCGGCAATCCCAACACAAAATCCATGCTAATCGCCTCCCATGGCCTCTCAGGTATGGGCAACGGCTGATAATACCCTGCATTTTTCTTGCGGCCCTTCAAATGTTGATAAATATTGCATCTGTCAACAAATCTTTTAACATCTGTTCGCATACCCGACCAAAAATATGATTCGCTCAATTTCACGAATGTCTTGTCATATCCAAAATGACCTGCTAATCCGCCACTGTGTTTTTCCTTCACCAAATTCTCCCTCATGGAGCAATTCGGAATGCATAGCTGATTGCCTCTTAACACCAATCCCTCCTGGATCATGTAATCTATCCATGGGCTCCGATCCCTAAGAAATGGATTCTCAGCTACTTCGTAAGCTCCCCCGAAGTCTGCATCTCCTGGGTACATGTCCTTCAGATTTTCAAAACCCAAGGTCTTGACTCTGAATTCCTGCAGCAACAAACATTTCCTGCTCAAAGCATCAGCCACTTTGTTAGCAGTCCCTGAAATGTGTTTTATCACAAATGTGAAATTCTACATGTACTCTACCCATTTCGCATGCTTTTGGTTCAACTTCTCTTGTTGAATTACAAACTACAATGCATGATTGTCACTGTACAAAACAAATTCCTTGGGTATCAAGTAGTGCCTCCACTTTTTCAATGCCTGTATGATGGCATAAAAATCCTTATCATATGTGGAGTATTTCAGCTTTGCGTCGTCCAACTTCTCGCTGAAATATGCAACAGGCCTGTAATCCTGACTCAAGACCCCTCCAACAGCATACCCACTGGCATCACATTTCACCTGAAATGTCTTCTAAAAATCAGGCAACACCAGAATTGGTTGCTCCGTTATCTTTCGCTTCAACAGATTGAAGATTTTCTCAGCCTCTGTTGTCCAATGGAAAACTTTATGGCGCTTCTTCAGCGTGTCCATCATTGCGGCACTAATTCCACTAAAGTTTCGAATGAATTTTCTGTAGAAACTAGCCAATCCATGAAAACTCCTCACCTCGAAAACATTTCAGGGTGATGCCCAATTATTTATCACTTCCACTTTTTCAGGATCCATCTTCAATTCATTCGCTGATATGACAAAAACCAAATAAATGAGCTCTGTTTTCATGAAGGAACACTTCTTCATGTTGACCAATAGCTTCTCCTGTTGCAGTCTTCTCATTACAATAGCCAAATGCCTCAAATGCTCAGCCTTGGTCTTACTGTAGATCAGTATGTCATCCAGATATACGACAACAAATTTCCTGATGAATTCCCGCAGGACTTCATTCATCAGTCTCATAAACGTGCTCGGCACGTTTGTCAAGCCAAACGGCATGACCAGCCATTCGTACAAACCCTCGTTTGTTTTGAATTTTGTCTTTCATTCATCTCCTTCCCTCATGCGAATCTGATGATATCCACTCTTGAGATCAATTTTTGAAAAATAATTTGCCCCACTCAGGCAATCCATCAAATCATCCATTCTCGGTAGTGGAAATCTGTACCTGATGATTATTTTATATATCGCTCTGGAGTCTGTACACATCCTCCAGCCTCCATCCTTCTTCGGACTCAGTACTGTCGGAACCGCACACGGACTAAGGCTCTCCCTGACCAATCCTTTATCCAGCAAATCCTGTACCTGCCTTTTGACCTCCTCATTCTCCTGAGGCGTCAACCTGTACGCAGCCTTATTCGGAAAACTTGCTCCGGGTATGAGGTCAATGTGGTGACTCACACTCCTCATCGGTGGCAACGAACGAGGTAGTTTGTCCACGATGATATCAGTGAACTCTCCTAGCAGTTCCTGAATCTCTTCTGGCAAGTCGTCCACTCTTGTGCTAGTCAGGACAATCCTCGGTTTCCTGACCACAAAGAATTTTGGATCCTCTTTCTTCTCCATTTCTGTGAGAAGTTCCTTCCTACTCATGAGAAGTATTGTGTTGCTTACTTCCGGCTTCACTTCTTTATCTTTTATCGGAAGCAATCTGTGTGTTCTCCCATCCTTCTCCAAAGTGTATGTGTTCATCCTTCCATCATGAATCACATTTCTGTCATACTGCGATGGTCTACCCAACAATATATGACATAAATCCATGGGAATAACATCACACAGAATCTCATCATGATAATTCCCTATCTTAAATTTAACTAAGCATTGTTTTGTAACACTTACCCAGTGTCCTTTCTGTAACCACGAGACCTTATAAGGACTCGGGTGCTTAGTTGTTTCCAGCTCTAGCTTTTCCACCATCTCGGTCGAAATGAGATTATCGGTGCTCCCACTGTCAATTATGACCTTGCATTTCCTGTCCTTGGCTGTGCAAGCTGTCCTGAACAGTCTGCTCCTCTGCACTGAGCTTTCCACCTCTTTCTCAGGTGTCAAAAGGATTTTATGCATCCCAAGCGATCTTCGACTGTCTGCATCTTCATTCTCAGCATCACGCCTCTGTGCCTTAGTGATGTGAGTTTCTCCTCGGTTCGTTTTCCTGTCTGGACAATCAACGGCTTTATGTCCGTCCTTTCCACATGTAAAGCATGTGATGATTCCTCCTCAGCCTCTTCCCCTACCTCGGGTACGAGGAAATGTGTTGGCATCAGCATAACCACCATCCTGCTCTGTATGCTGCTTCCTCGGCTCAGCATATTGCTGCCTCTGCTGTGAGGTTCCACCTCTTTCAACTTTACCCCGAGGTCTCTGCCATTCCTCCTTGGGCTTCTGGAATTTTTTCTGGGCAACCGCCTTGCCTCTGGGCTGACTCCTGCCTTTCCCTCACTATCCTTGCTTACGGCTTAGCTTCTCCTTGGCTTTCAGAGCCATCTGGTACGCATCCTCAACTGTTCGGATGGTATCCATGCTCAATTCATCCTGAAGGTCATACCTCAGACCATTCAGGTACCTCGCCACCTTCTCATCATCGCTCTCCCGATGACCCGCTCGAATGTTGAGTCTATAGAATTCTTTGGTGTACTCCTTCAACGTCATCATCTTCTGTCTCAGGTTCTACATTCGCCTGAACAGAGTGATCTGATAATCTCTGGGGATGAATTTCTCTTTCATCTTTGCGATCATCCTATCCCAGCTCTTGATCTTCTGTTTTCATTTGTAGCGCCTATCAGCCTGCAACTCATCCCACCATAAGGCTGCATGTCCTTTCAATTTTGTAACAGCATGCCTTACCTTCTTATCCTCTTCGATGTCCTCATAATCGAATTAGGTGTCGAGTGCTCGGATCCAATCCAGCAATTCTTCTGCATCCAGGCTTCCCTCTTAAGCTGGAATGTCCATCTTGGTCTTTGAGCTCATTATAGAAATGGCTCTGATCAACCGCTCGGTTGAAGCATCTTCTGTTGTGACTTCCTCTTCGTGTCCGGCTTCCTCTTCTACCTCAGAATCAATGAACTCTCCAGCGCCAGCTCCACGTCTCTGCGTTGTCTCCATCTCCTCAAGCCTTGCTCGGAGATCTCTCATCTAGTGCTCTATTTCTGGATTCCCTGTCGGGCTTCCTCTCCTTCGAGCGTCCCTGTCCTCACGATCAGGTGACTGCCTTTCTCTTCTGGGCGGCATGGTAAAATCTGCTTCTCTCTGCTACCGGAACAAAGAGAACTCTTCTCCGTCTCTGATACCACCTGTTACAAATGTCACCTTTGCAACCGTTCGCTCCCACCAGGACCTTCTTTTGCACAGGCCCGAAAAGTCAAAGAACTCTTCCAACTCCTCTCGGGAGTTCTCACTACCCACAATAACTCCTCAATGATCTCCCCTTCGCTTATCAGGGAATCGGGTTCCATGATATCGCGAAACTCGTTGGCACATTCTCATGCAAATCAAAACTTTAAACCCCGACCTCCGATGGTCAAAGGTCAATGCTTCCATATATCGGGGTTTTCCCTATCGGGAAATCGACACCTTTAGTGTCGCGATTCACTTTCCCACAATCTCTAAACTCCGAACTCTGATGCACGTGTGCTATCCTCCGGTCACGTCACCTCTCCCTCCGTATATCGGGGATCGCGTGATCGCGATTCTGCCATTCAGAATCCCTTTGCAATGTAAAGTCCTGAATGCCGAACCCCGATCTTCCGGGATCTCGTGCCACCTGTCCACCAAGCGATCGACGGCTCTGATTAAATTGGGAAATCGCCACTCGCGATTTCAACGAGTGTGACTCTCATCTTGTCAAACGCCGAAGTCCAAACCCGATGGGCTTTTGTCCTCCCCTCCTGCACCTAAAGACTAAACCTCGTGCAGTTTTTCCAGGATCCAATGGTCATCGAGATTTCGCGATTCTCCCCTGCGAATTCCTGGCCGTCAATTCTCCTCCTTGGAGATTTCCTTTGCTCCGAACTCCTTCCTATTGAACCTCCTCCTGGGTCCATCTCCTCAATATCAAAAGGGACTATCCCTCCTGAGCTTGTCAATTTTGACCCCTTCAGGGATTTGGGCACACTGCCTGTGCTCGACTTTCAACAACTCTCAAATTGTTGAACCCTTCAGACTCTGCGCACCTCCTGCAGCAACAGTCCTTAACTCTCTCCTTAGAATCGCAACCCTGAGTCTTCTCCTAGCCTGTGCACACCTTGCACGGCTCTATTTCCAAATCTGCACCCCTGGAAATTTTGAACAAAAGCTTCCTCTATCTGAACCCTGTGGTCACGCACTCCTTGCAGACAAATTCTACTGCACTCTATGCAGGAATCTATGGTTCAGACTTAGAGAAACAATTGAAACTAATTTCCTATTCTCACAGATTTCAATTCAACTATGAAATCACATACACAGCATATCAAAGCAAATGCATGACAGAAAACAAACATCCATGAGCATGATATCAACACAGAGAAACAACACAAACCATGGAATTGAATCAAAATCATTCTTCTATTAATTCAATCTGTACATGTGTGTTCTCCACAAGTTCTCTGCTCTGATCTGCTTGCTCTCGATGATAATGTTACAATGTACAAAGGAGGGTGTCTATATTCTGTTTCCCTCTCTAATTCTAAAACTATCAAATCTACAATCAAATCTACAGTTAAATTCTATCTAACAGCATTAAAACTATTAAATGCCTCAGCTACATAAGGACGTGAGCTTATCCGCTCAAGGTCCATTTACATTACAAGTGAGCTTCTTTATGAATGCCTTCATTTAAAGGGTGGCACAACAACTTTCCAAGCAATTCAAAAATATATGTGTTGGCACTGTCCAGCTGTTTCTTCTCTCCGTGCTGGCTCGCTTGATGAGTTGTCGATGCTCCTACATCATACTTCCCCAGTTTTGTGGTCGAGGATGTAAACAAAGATCTATTTGCTGAAGTCATGGAAAAAGAACTAAAAGAAATAATTCAGAGCTTTCAAAAGGATACAAGCCCAGGGATAGACAGGTGGACTATTGAATTCTTTGGGGCCTTCTTTGATCTAATTGGAGAAGATCTCCTTCAGGTTGTAGAGGAATCAAGGGAAAATGGGCATATATATGCACCTATAAATACAACCTTTATTGCCCTCATCCCCAAAAAATATGAACCTCAATCCTTCGATGATTTTCGATGCATTTCTCTTTGCAATTGTCTCTACAAAATTACAACCAAAATTATTGCGAGAAGACTAAAACCCATCCTCTCAAAAAAAATATCAAAAGGACAATTTGGGTTTCTGCAAGGAAGACTGATACATGAAGCTATCGGTGTAGCTTAGGAAACTCTACACATCCTAAAAATCACAAAATCCCAAGGAGCTCTACTAAAAACTGACCTTTTAAAGGATTTCAACATATTTAACTGGTCCTACATTAGAATCCTCCTCACTCATTTGGGATATGAAGTTCCATTTATCAAATGGATCATGGCCTGCCTAAACATAGTATCCTTTGCTTTACTGATAAATGGGGAAGCCACCCTTTTCTTCCACTCTAAATGCGGTCTGAGGCAAGGTTTCCCACTCTCACCACTCCTCTTTCTTTTGGTGGATGAGTGCCTCAATCGAGCTATAAACCATGAAGCCCACTCTGCGAATCTCATTGAAATTTTGATCGCCCCAGGCCACAAAATCACCCACCTCCTTTTTGTGGATGATTCTTCTCTTCTGCAGCAACCGATGACGGGATGCTGAGAAATTGGCCAAGATTTTAAAAATGTTTCATCTCGCCACAAGTATGATCATAAATGTTCAAAAATCAATAATTTCATTTTATCGGATGAAAGAGGGAACATAAGTTTTTTTCAAAGCCTTATTCCCCTACAAGATTCTAAGCTTCCAAGAAGGAATAAAATACCTCGGGGTTCACTTAAAACCCAATGATTATCTAAAGTCAGATTAGCGTTGGCTACTAGCAAAACTGGAAAATAGATTAAAAGGTTGGAGTTACACATGGCTATCAAGAGCGGGAAGGCTCACTTTGAAAAAATCAGTACTAGAAGCCATTCCAATCTTTTGGATGTCTCTTGCATGGATTCCCAAAGGCCTACTAGAAAAATCTAGAAAAATCTTCTTTCATTTTAGCTGGTCTAGAACACTTGAAACATTTACCACACCATGGGACAGATGGGATCATTTAGCTTGCCCCAAAGCTTTGGGGGGATGGGGCCTAAATTTTTTTTTCCTTTTTGCAAAAGCTTTGGTAGCCAAATATGGTTGGATATTACTCACCATAGAAAATCTTTGGACAACTATTCTGATACAAAGGTATATTAGACCAGATTCTCTAGAAGACTAGATTCGAAAACTTGGAAAACATCTCACAAACTACTCCATTATCTAGAAATCCATCCAAAAATCATTTCAATAATCTTCGATGGACTAGCCTGGAAAGTGGGCAATGGATCCTATTTACAAATAGGACTGGATCCCTAGCCGGGCAGTGGGGTCAACCATTCACTGAGCCTCGAGTTGATTGACAAACTACACCAACAAGGTATATTCTACCTCACATAGGTATCAAACCCCTACACCACAAACATCTGGAAACAAGGTTGGAAAAATGATGGAACCATCAGGTTGCATGATCCACTCTCAAAACCTTGGAACATATATATCTTTTCCCTCTAATCAAGTCACATTCTCATCATAGAAGAAGAAGATGAACTTGTTTGGAAAAAAATTCCTCTTCGGAATTACACCCCAAAGTTGGGTTATATCTCATTAAATATTGAATTACAACAAAGAGAACCAACCTAGTGGTGGAGAGGACTTTGGAAAATAAAGTGTCCCCAAAAATAAAAAAATGTTCATGTGGTGTGTACTCAATAAAAAATACCCCACTTGGGACACCATGAGGAAAAGAAGCATCGAAGGACCTGGATGGTGTTCCCTTTGCAAAGAAGAAAATGAAAACAACACACACCTCTTCATCCACTACCCCTTCACCAAACAGGTCAGGAAATACTTATCTCTACTCTTAAACAAGAGACTCACCTGGGAGGGACCTTTTGTTGAAACAACTTAGCAACACTGAAGCCATCAAAAGCCCCTCAGAAATGTAAAAGCCCTACCCTTTATCATCTTTTGGGGGATCTGGATAGCACACAACAAGGCAATATTTCAAGGAAAATCCCCCTTCCCGAACTCACATCTTCCAAAGGACTAGCAATTCTTTCACATTTCCCATAGGAAAATGTTCCCCCTCCTTTCCACCCCGCTCCCCTCCTCCTATTGACCCTACAAAGCCTTGGGATTTTTTTGGTAGAGCCTCACAAAATCAACATTACGGAGGCGGTGTATCCCTTTACCTCTCCAACAAACACTTCTTCAAAATAAAAATGGGACTGGGAACAGGAACAAACAACCTTGCTGAACTCTTGGCCCTAAAGTTACTTCTACAATTTGCTGTGGAAAAAGGGGTCGAAAATCTCCAAATTTTTGGAGACTCCAAAATTGTAATCAACTGGGATAGCAAACAACAATCCTGCCACAACATCCTTTTACAGCTAATTTTAGAATAAATATTCAAACTACTTCACACTCTTAATGTTCAATCATTTAATCATGTTTACAGGGAACGAAACCAATTAGCTAATTCTCTCTCAAAATTTGGACTACATCTTCCACATGGATCCTGGCACATTTTGGAAACAAAGGAAGAAGACACATCAAAGTTCTTCCATCACCCCTTTATAGATGCCTTGGGATAAAAATCAATCCAACACTTTTTTGTTTTTGAATTTTTTTGGAAAACAAATAGTCCTACCATAAGAAGAACGACTCTATTTTTCTCTAGCAAAGTATAGTATCACTCACAGGCAACCTACACAATTTTTGCAAATATGCTCGACATTTTATTTTGGTATCACTCAATGCATTATATTTTCTCCTATTGAAGATAGAAGGTTGACTCACCTGATGAAATCAGGTGGAAAGTGCTCAACACCTACATAATGTAATTTTGTCTCTACAGATGAATAAAATTATGCATTTTTCAAAGGAAAAAAAAACAATGTCTAAAAGAAGTATACACATTATTTATATCAAATTGGAAAATTACTTACCACAATTTCAATTGGATTTGAATCGGTTGTAGGAGGCATACTACCCACTAGAAGATCATCATCTATGTAATGTATTTGTACAATCACTTGTTTTAATTGTTTCTTTCCACGACATACAAAACATCCACAAACAACAATTTTCTCAAAGTATTCATCCCATGTACTATAGTCCATGTTGAAGGAAAATCTCCCTGTGGAAAGGTAGATCTCCTCAAAGAGCTAGACTGTTAACTCTAAGACAAAAAGTGCTTATCATGGTCACTGACTTCCTTTTATATCTAGGTGTACTAGTGTGTGAGAAGGAAGGAGAAAAGAAGTACCTTTTACAGGTGTTTGTCCATGCACGCTCCGAGTTGAGCTCCAATCTTTCACTCCTCGATAAGCCCTGTAGACAAACAAAGTATGACCACTTCCTACTCTATCAATATTAGTCCGAAATAGGTCTATCTACTAAAGAGACAAATTCATGTGAGATTGAACACGAATTAGAAAGAAACAGGCCAAGCAAATTATATTAATGAGGACAAAACATTGCTTACAGCTGTGGATGGATTGCAGCAGCTCTGCCATGTCCTCCTTGTCTACCCCTTGCTCAAAATATCCACGATCTGAATGATGATATCTTCACCGATTGCTCCCTATGAGATCATAGGTCTCTTGCTTCCAAAATATCTCTATTCCATCACCACTTATAAGATCATAAGTTTGGTGTGATTCTCCCTTTCCAGTCGATTTTCACCATTAGAAAGCCTACTTATATAGCCTTGGAAAGGCTCAATAGCTTGAGATATATTTAGGGTGAGTTGAAGATTTTCCTCCTTCAGTTAGGAATCTTCCCTAAGATCATGGCTTGATTGAGGATTTGAATCCAACTGCCCTCCAAGAATGAAAGGATGCTTCCCCCATTCATCTCAACAACTTAACTACTGCCCAGAATAGGCAGCGCTCCCTCAAAAGGGCTATCAAAGCGCTATAGCGCTCCCCAGTAGGCTTAAAGGGAGCACCAACACTCCTAAAGACACCAGTGCTCCCCCATAAGGGCCAAAGAAGCTTTATAATGCTCCCAGACAGTGTAAGGGGGAGCACCAACACTCCCATAAGAGGTATAAGGGAGCGCTCTCCTTCAAAAACTTAGTTTTTTGAGTGTTTTTAGATGGAAAAAGGTTCATGAGCCTAGTTAACCTTTCCTCCTTTTCCAAATCAAGTGTTTGACATGTGCCAAGTGTCCTCCTAATGTCATTTATAGGCACGATATAGGCATCATGGCAGTATGCTTCCTTGACATTTGCGACACTTGTGAGAAAAATGCAACACTTGTGATCGACACTTGCGACACTATCAAAGTGATTATTTTTTATGTGTAACAGTCCAGACCAACCTCTTATTCAGTGTAGTCATTTGTTGTGTGTGTAGGATCCATTGTCATATCGTCTTCCACCCACTATCCTCTACGTGATTTAATAGTTTTAGGTCCATGTCCACACCCATCTACATATATTTTTCTTTTGCTGGTTAAATTCTCAAGCTCTACATTTGCTCCAATCTCCATCTAAAATAATCAATAACATGCATTAATTTATGACAATATTGGATAATACACTATAAAATTTAATAATTTCGTGAAAAAACATGGACGTTTCACAAAATGCCACCAGGTTAATTTTTCCTAAGTTATTTCAAAATTAGAGTGCATGATGTCTTTCCTCATCCATTGTATCCTCATTTGATATGACACGATCTGTTGCCATGGCCTCATCTGGATCCTGTAATACACAACATAGTCAATAATGTTTAGTACACCAATTATATTATTTCAACGAATATGATATGCACCAAAAAACCTCACCTTAGTCACATTTTTGGCATATTGATATCATGGTTTGGAGTTGAAAAAAAACAATTTTACGACCCTAGGTATTTACTTCCAGCCAAAATTTCAACAAGAAAAGTATCCAACATCCCTATCCCACATGGCCATCCTAATTTTCAAACTTTTCCCTTGATCGTGGAATCACATTTAATCACCATTCTTGTGCATTTTCAACCAATAAGTTTGAGCTCAAAGGCCACATGGAGAAAAAATGACTTTATCTTCTCTATGTTGTAGCATTTGTGAATTCATAAAGACCTTCCTCCTCTAGTTGAGGTTTCTTTTTATTCTTACCTTTATTGTATCTGCAGATTTCGTTGTCATATCCTCTTCCACCCACTTTCCTCTCTGTGATTTAGTAGGTCTACAACTTCTACATACTCTTTCCATGGTCTCCTATGGATCTTGTCACACAACAATGAAAATAATTTTTAGCACACCAATCAAATCCATTATCATCTAATAAGTTAGGGAAAATAGGGCCACAATTCAAAATTAGCTTGGGATCAAACACCAATACCAATACCAAACCATACCATTGCATACCAATACCATACCATACCAATACAAATACCGTTGCATATCATTGCAAGGAAATGGTATGCATTGGCAATGATATGCATACCAATACCATACCAATACCAATAGCAATAGCAATACCAATATGCATTGCCAATACCAATACCATACAATACCAATACCAATACCATTGCTTATCATTGCATGGCAATGATATGCATTGACAATGATACACATATCAATACCATACCAATACCAATACCATACCATACCAATACCAATACCAATACCATACCATACTAATACCATACCAATACCAATACCAATACCATACCAATACCATACTATACCATACCATACCATAACATACCATACCATACTATACCATGCCATACCAATACCATACTATACCATACCATACCATACCATACCATACCATACCAATATCAATACCATACTATACCATACCAATACCAAAACCAATAGCAATACCATACCATACCATACCAATACCATACTAATATCATACCATTGCATATCAATACCAATACCATTGCATGGAAATGGTATGCATTGGCAATGATATGCATACCAATACAATACCAATACCAATACCATACCCATACCAATATCATACCAATACAAATACCATATCATACCATGCCAATACCAATACCAATCCCATTGCATGGCACTGGTATGCATTGGCAATGATATGCATATCAATACCACACTATACCATACCAATACCAATACCATACCATACCGTACCAATACCATACCAATACCAATACCAATATCATACCGATACCAATACCATACCAATACCATACCATACCATACCATACCATATCATAACAATACCATTACCAATACCATTGCATGGCAATGGTATGTATTGGCAATGATATGCATACCAATACCATACCAATACCAATACCAATACCATGCCATACCATACCATACCATACCATACCATACATAATTGCACTAAAAATAAGGTTGAAGTCAATAGGGGTGATAAAAATTGCTACATCTTTGCTACATTTTTTCAAAGCCAACCATAGATAAATAAATGATGCAAAGGTACCAGAATATCAATATCTAGTTCAAATCCACACATCTATGAAACATCAATTCAAAAATCTTATTAGATTTATCAAGAGTAATTAAAATCATGGAAGTGTTTGTATCCTCAAAATACTAAACAAGAATTCATGTGGTTAAAAACTTAATGATCATAAGAGTGGTCCAAGGAATCATTGTCAAGTGTGATATGTGGTGCTATTAGGAAAGAATCAAAGATATTTCTAGAGGAGATGGAGTCTAAGGGCATGCTAGTGGAGTGGGTAGGTTAGGTAGGAAGGAAATAGGAGAACTAAAGTGAAGAATACCAATACTATACCAATACTATACCATACCAATACCATACCAATACCAATACCATAACCTACCAATACCATACCAATACCAATACCATACTATACCATACTGACATAGACCCTATCGGCCCCTCGAGACTGAGATCCACTCACAGGATCATTGTATACGCCCTAGAGCCAAATCATCTCTTTCAGATTCTCTGTTGGAATCCCCCTTCAAATCGATCCACAGGTTCTTTCTCGCAGTTCGTGATTTCGCGAGTTCATGAGTTGAAACTTCGAGCCTTCCTCCTCCAATTCTGCGATACCCGAGACTGCGAAATGGTTATGGCTCCCCTTTCATCACCGCCCTCATTGCGCAACTGTCGGCTAGGCTAAGCACTAGAACCTCTCGCCTCTCGCGCCTTCGCAACTTCAAACGTCGAGCCTTGCCCCTTTTCTTTCTTGAATCCCCCGAGAGGAGAGATTTGACTTTTCTCCTCTTATTCTCGCTTCTCGTGACTTTGCGAGTCGAGGGCTCGAACCTTCATTCTCTTATCTCCTGAGTCCCTGAGATGCAAGAGGTCAACTAGGTGTTGACTCCTCAAAATGTGTGACGTGTATCTGTTGGTCAAACTACCGGGTCCACTATGCAGTTCTGCCACATGTCCCTCGTGCTGACTCTCGGCACTTCGTGACTTCACTTCTCACAACTCCGAGCACTCAAACTTTGGGTTCTCACCCAACAAACCTCTGAGTTCGCAAGATCCTCTGATCTCTGACACTTGTCCTCCTCCGATGGATGGCTTGGATTTACTTCGTGACTTTGCCACTCACAAAGTTGAATGAATTCCCTTTCTGACCTCCGATGTCTGAATCCCCGATACTGGTGATCCCATGACACATGTCCTTCTTCCATGAACAACTCAAATTCTTTCACTATATTGGAACTTTTCTTTTCATGATTTCATGAGTCTCGCTACAAAGGCTTCGACTCTTCACCTCCCGAAACCTCGAGAAGCGAAATGTGTGGGTGATACAACGGTCGATTTCTCCCGAGCTTTACACTCGATGAATTCTTTTGTAACCTTCTCACTCCTCTGCAAGATCGAATGGCTTTTGGAACTTCGCGAATCCTCCACGAAGGACTCTGACTGTCAATTTCCTCCTTGACGATTTCTATGAAATGAACATGGTGTTCTCTTACGGAACTTTTCCTCCTACAAACACTTTTGTTGTGCCTTCTTTCTAAATGTTTCAAGGTACTAAACCTCCTGAGCTTTCTCCGTGATTCGAATCTTCAAGAAGACTCCTGCATGCACTCCTTGCGGAAATTCTTGAATACTTCTAGGTATTGAATTCTCTGACTCTATGTACTCTTGGGAAGAATAGTCTTTCAACAACTTCGCTCAGTTTGCAAACACTGAGACTTCACTCGGCCTGCGCACTCCTTGCACGGATCCTGTGCTTAACTTACACTTCTATGAGAATGAGAATCGTGTTATCTCTCCTAAGCTTGCAGAGACGAACTCTGACCTCCGTCAACGCACACCTTGCGGACGATTTCACTGCACTACTTATAGGAAACCTCTTGCTCAGAAAGAGAAACAATTGAAACTCATTCTTCACTCTCCCTCTCTTCAGATTTCAGAAATTAAATATGAAATTATACATTCACACATCAAGAAAATGTATAACAGAGAGTAAACAATCATGAGCAGAACATTCAATCATGCATACACAGAAAGTATTTGAACACCATGATTCTGAATCAAACTTCATATATTAATCTCAGAATTTCTATACATGGGTTCTTCTACACAGTTTTCTGCTCTCTTATGTTCTCTGCTCTCATAACACTTCTTATTGATATAATAATACAAGTGAGGGTGTCTATATCCATTTTCCCTCCGGCTCCTAAAATTGTCTAATCTAGGAATTCAATTCTACCTACTTACATTCAATAACATAAATGCCTTCACCTAATACAGACAAGAGCAGGACGCTCAAGGTCTGTTTGCAATATGGAAGTATGCCCTTCCTTAATTGTTTCATTTATGTTTGGTCTATTCACTTCAAAAAAATTCAAATAATTTTATCATGTGCCAAAATGTGTTGGCGCCTGCCCCACGCTCGCTTGATGTTGGCGATGCTCCTACATCATACTCCCTAGCTTGAAAATTTTCATGGGCTCCTGTCCATGAGTTCTCGCACGGTCTGTCCATGCTGATGGATCTTTGCTTCATTTTCCCATCTAGAATCTTCAACTGGATGTCCTTTCCACTTGACCAGGAATTCAAATTATTCCTTTCTCCTAGTCCTCTTGCTAACTTTCTTGTCCAGTATGCTTTCCATCTGTGGCTCCTCTTCAACTAGCATCTATTTTTTCCACTGAACCTCTGGTTGTTCATTACCTACTTTTGCTTCCTCAGCTTTGTAAGGGTACAAATCTGAGACATTGAATATCAGAGAAATTCTGAACCCATCGGGTAATTCAATCTCATAAGCATTTACCCCAAATTTCTTCAAGACATTACATGGTTCGATCTTCTTCATCTTTAGTTTGTTATATGTCCCCTTTAGAAATCCCCTTTAGAAATCTCTCTTTCCTCAGATGTGCTAGAATAAAATCACAACCTCAAATTAAAGTTGTCTCTTGTGTTGATCTGCTCTACATTTATACTCTTGGCTCGAGTTCTGCAATCACTCTTTCACTTGGTTGTGAAGTTCCTTCATCGCTTCTGTGAAATCCTCTGTGCTAGTACTCCTAGTTGCATTATGTTCTAAATCTCTCAATTCAGAAACTCCCCTTGGCTGCATCCCATAAACAATTTGGAATGGACTTTTCCCTGTGCTTCTATTTAGTGAGTCGTTATACACAAATTCCACCTGTGGAAAAATATTGTCCCACTGACTGTGGTGTTCTGTTACCAAGCTCCTCAGCAAGTCTCCCAAACTTCTATTCACAACTTCTATCTGTCCATTCATCTGAGGATGATAAGCTGAACTAAATGATAAGTTTGTTCCCAACTTTTTCCATAAGGTTCTCTAGAAGTGTCCCATGAACTTGGTGTCTCGATCCGAAACTATGCTCCTTGGTAAGCCGTGAAGTTGAGTGACCTCTTTTAAAAATAGATTCGCAATGTGAGTTACATCGGTTTTCTAACACGGTATGAAGTGTGCCATTTTAGAAAATATATCCACTACCACAAAGATTGAGTCAAACCCTCTTTGTGTTCTTGGCAACCCCAATATGAAGTCCATGTTGACTGCATCTGACAGCCTGTCAGGTATGGGTAATGGTTGATAAAAACATGCATTCTACCTCTTTCCCTTTGAATGCTGACAAATCCTACATCTGTCCATGAATATTTTGACATCTACTCGCATTCCTAGCCAAAAATATGACTCATTCAACTTTGCAAACATCTTGTCATGACCAAAATGCGTGGCCAATCCTCCACTATGTTTCTCCTTTAGCAAATTCTCCCTCATGGAGCATTTTGGAATACAAATTTGATTACCCCTGAATAACAATCCATCCTAGATCATGTATTCTATCCACTGGCTTCTGTCCCTGAGAATTGGATTCTCATCTGCTTCATATGCCTCTTTAAAATCTGGATCATCTCTGTACATGTCCCTAAGATCATCAAAACCCAATGTTTTGACTCTGAACTCCTACAACAACAAACATTTCCTACTCAAAGCATCAACAACTTTGTTAGAAGTTCCAAAAATATGCTTAATTACAAAAGTAAAGTTTTTCATGTATTCAACCCATTTTACATGTCTTTGATTCAACTTCTCCTATTGAGTCACAAATTGCAAAGCATGATTATCACTATATAAGACAAACTCCTTAGGAATTAATTAGTGCCTCCACTTCTTCAATGCCTAGATAATAGCATAGAACTCCTTGTCATAAGTGGAGTACTTCACTTTCGCTTCATTCAACTTCTCGCTGAAGTATGCTATCGACCTGTCTTCTTGACTCAAAACTGCCCCTATTGCAAACCCACTTGCATCACATTTTACCTGAAATATCTTTGTAAAATCCGGCAACACCAAAATTGGTTGTTCCGTGATTTTCTTCTTCAACAAATTGAATATTTTCTCAACCTCTTCTGTCCAGTGAAAATACTTGTGTCTCTTCTTCACTGTGTTCATCATTGGTCTTGCAAGCAATCTGAAAAAGTTTGTTTCTTTGCACTGGATTCTCCACCTCCTTCTCTGGTGTTAAGAGAACCTTCCGCATCATCAATGATCTTCCACATTCAACATCTTCTGCCTCAACATTCCGCCTCTGTGCTTTGGCGATGTGACTTTCACCACCTTATTTCTTTTTGTCTGGACATTCATAAGATTTGTGTCCATCCTTTCCACATGTGAACCATTTCACTACTCTACCTCTTCCTCTTCCTCTACCTCTGGTATGAGGAAAAGTTTTTGCATCAGCATACTGACCTCTATGTTCGGTATGTTGCCCTCTCTGTGAAATTCCACCTCTCTCAGTTTGAGTCTGAGGTTTCTTCCAGTCTTCCTTGGGTTTCTGATTTCTATCCTAGGCAACTGATTTTCCTCTGGCTTGACTTTTGCCTCAGCCTCTTTGACCCTGCTTTCGTCTCANCTTGCCCTCTCTGTGAAATTCCACCTCTCTCAGTTTGAGTCTGAGGTTTCTTCCAGTCTTCCTTGGGTTTCTGATTTCTATCCTAGGCAACTGATTTTCCTCTGGCTTGACTTTTGCCTCAGCCTCTTTGACCCTGCTTTCGTCTCAGCTTCTCTTTAGCTTTTAGAGCCATCTGATAAGCATCTTCCACCGTTTGGATGGTCATCATGCTCATCTCATCCTAAATGTCATATCTCAGACCATTCATGTACCTGGCAACCTTTTCATCATCACTTTCATGATGACCTGCCATGATGTTCAACCTGTAGAATTCTTCAGTGTACTCCTTCACTGTCATTAGCTTCTATCTCAAATTCTGCATTCTTCGAAACAGAGTAATCTAGTAATCCTTGGGAATGAATTTCACCTTCATCTTCGCGATCATCCTATCCCAACTCTTCATCTTATGCTTGCCTTTGCAGCATCTGTCAGCTTGTATCTCATCCCACCACAATGCTACATGTCCTCTAAGTCTCGTGACAACATGTTTGACCTTTTTGTCTTCCTCGACATCTTCATAGTCAAAATATGTGTCCAGAGCTCTAATCCAATCTAGAAGCCCCTCAACGTCCAGGTTTCCCTCATATACTGGAATATCCATTTTTTCCTTAGCACCTATCCTTGAAACATCCCTAATCAGGTGTTCGGTTGTTGCATCCTCTACTGTGACTTCTTCTCCTTCATGTCCAGCTTCATCTTCACTTTCAGAATCACTGAGATCCCTAGCACCAGTTGTATGCCTCTGTGTTGTCTCCATATCCTCAAGTCTAGTGCATAAGTCACACATTTCGCTTTCTATGGCTAGATCAGGCATCTTCCTACCCCTTCTTCTTGGCATTTCCTCTCCTCTGGCGGATCGGGTGTTTGTCTATCTCTTCCTCTTGGCGGCATGGTGAATCTTCCCTTTCCCTGCTATAGAAAGAAAAGAAACCTTTCTGGGCTCTGATACCACTTTGACGCAGACCCTATTGACCCCTCGAGATTGATATCCACTCATAGGATCATTGTATACACCCTAGAGCTAGATCGACTCTTTCATATTCTCTATTGGAATCCCCCTTCAAATCGATCCACAGGTTCTTTCTTGCGGTTCATGATTTCACAAGTTCACAAGTTGAAACTCTGAGCCTTCCTCCTCCAATTCTGCGATACCTGAGACCATGAAATGGTTATGGCTCCCCTTTTGTCAGTGACCTCCTTGCGCGACCACCGGCTAGGCTAAGAACTAGCGCCTCTCGCCTCTCGCGCCTTAGCGAGTTCAAACGTCGACACTTGCTCCTTTTCTTTCCCGAATCCCTCAAGAGGTAAGATTTGACTTTTCTCCTCTCATTCTCGTTTCTCATGACTTAGCAAGTCGAGGGCTCGAACCTTCATTCTCTTATTTCCCAAGTCCCCAAGATGCGAGAGGTCAATGGGGTGTTGACTCCTCCAAATGTGCAATGCGTGTTTGCTGGTCAAACTCTCGGGTCCACTGTGTAGTTCTGCCACGTGTCCCTCGTGTTGACTCTTGGCACTTCGTGACTTCACTTCTCACAACTCCGAGCACTCAAACTTTGGGTTCTCACCCAGCAAACCTCTAAGTTCGCGAGATCCTCTGATCTCTGACACCTGTCCTCCTCTGATGGACGGCTTGGATTTACTTCACAACTTCACCACTCACGAAGTTGAATGACTTCCTTTTCTAACCTCTGATGTCCGAATCCTCAATACTAGTGATCCCGTGACACGTGTCCTTCTTCCACGAACGACTTAGATTCCTTCACTATCTCGGGACTTCGCTTTTCACGATTTCGTGAGTCTCACTACAAAGGCTTTGACTCTTCACCTCCCGAAACCCCAAGACGTGAAATGTGTGGGTGATCCAACGGTCGATTTCTCCTGAGCTTTACGCTCGATGAATGCTTTTGTAACCTTCTCTCTCCTCTGCAAGATCGAACGGCTTTTGTAACTTCGCGAATCCTCCATGAAGGACTCTGACTGTCAATTTCCTCCTTGACGATTTCTACGAAATGAACACGGTGTTCTCTTACGGAACTTTTCCTCCTACAAACACTTTTGTTGTGCCTTCTTTCTAAATGTTTCAAGGTACTAAACCTCCTGAGATTTCTCCGTGATTTGAATCTTCAAGAAGACTCCTGCATGCACTCCTTGCAGAAATTCTTGAATACTTCTAGGTATTGAATTCTTCGACTCTATGTACTCTCAGGAAGAATAGTCTTTCAACAACTTCACTCAGTTTGCAAACACTGAGACTTCACTCAGCCTGCGCACTCCTTGTACGGATCCTGTCCTTAACTTACACTTCTGTGAGAATGAGAATCGTGTTATCTCTCCTGAGCTTGCAGAGATGAACTCTGACCTCCGTCAACACACACCTTGCAGATGATTTCACTTCAATCCTTGTAGGAAAACTCTTTCTTAGACAGAGAAACAATTGAAACTCATTCTTCACTCTCCCTCTCTTCAAGTTTCAGAAATTAAATATGAAATTATACATTCACACATCAAGCAAATGTATAACAGAGAGTAAACAATCTTGAGCAGAACATTCAATCATGCATACACAGAAAGTATTTGAACATCATGATTATGAATCAAACTTCATATATTAATCTCAGAATTTCTGTACATGGGTTCTTCTACACAGTTTTCTGCTCTCCTATGCTCTCTTCTCTCATAACACTGCTTATTGATACAATAATACAAGTGAGGGTGTCTATATCTGTTTTCCCTCCAGCTCCTAAAACTGTCTAATCTAGGAATTCAATTCTACCTACTTGCATTCAATAACATAAATGCCTTCTCATAAGGTCTGTTTGCAATATGGAAGTATGCCCTTCCTTAATTGTGTCACTTATGTTTGGCATATTCACTTCAAAAACATTCAAATAATTTTATCATGTGCCAAAATGCATTGGCGCCTACCCCATGCTCGCTTGATGTTGGCGATGCTCCTGCATCACATACCATACCATACCATAGTATATCATAGTATACCATACTAGTATACATACCATAGTATACCATACCAATACCAATACCAATACCAATAGCATACCATACCATACCGTACCAATACCAATACGATACCAATACCATACCATTGCATACCAATACCAATACCAATACCAATACCATTGCATACCAATGCATGGAAATGATATGCATACCAATATGATACCAATACCAATACCATACCAATACCAATACCATACCATACCAATACCTATACGATTGGCAATACCAATACCAATAACATTGCATTGCCAATACCAATACCAATACCAATATGCATTGCCAATACCAATACCAATATGCATTACCAATACCAATACCAATATGCATTTCCAATGCCCTTATGCATTGTCAATACCAATACAAATACTATTGCGTACCAATACCATTGCATACCAATACCAATAGCATTGCATACCAATACCAATATCAATACCAATACTAATACCATACCATACCAATACCAATACCAATACTATACCAATACCATACAATACCATACCATACCATACCAATACCAATACCAATACTGATACCATACCATTGCATACCAATAACAATACCAATACCAATACCATACCAATACCATACCATTTCATACCAATATTGATGCAAGAGCATCGTTGGCAATCACGCGAGGCAGAACCACTCAGGGAATGAGAATATTTTCGAAATCTCAACGCTGGCAATTACAACACATATTTTTGAAGCGCACCTGAACTTCAGTGTCGGAAAAATCTTTGAGGCACGCTTGAACGATTGCGGGCG
>JASDQU010308655.1:11570-22003 GCA_032191745.1 Picea mariana
TATGTTATTTGGTCTTCTGGTTGATGTTGCAACCAATATGCATAAATATTCTTCTTTGATTTCACATCTTTGGGAGTCAAACTTAATATTGTATCATTTATGACATATTTTACTCACACTAAGGATATTATGCTTCAAATATTCAACCACTAAGACATTGGTTGCTTCAACAATTGCACTTCCAACACTCACTACACCTTTTCCAAGTATTTTGATAGAGGAGTCATTTCCAAATGCAACACTACAACTTTTTCCTTTATTTAAGATGATGCATTTTTTTTGGCCCCTGATCATGTGTGATGGGCATCCACTCTCTATGTACCATTCTTCTTCTTTATTTTCAACAATCAGTGCTAATCACCAATCTTCCTTGTTTGGATTCTCTTTCCTTTTCCATATTCTGGATGGTTTTATGATAGGAGTATCTTATTTCATATATTTTCAATCTTGTGCTTTGTGACCAAGATTATTGCATTTGTAGAAAACAATGTTGCGATCCATCAGTGGATCAAATGGAATGTAATTTTTGTTAACAAATCCATGAGCATTTCTAGATATACTATTTACATGATTGTGCATTGGATATGCATAATCATTTATGTTTCTTATATAGTTGTTTCTTGCATTGATTTTGCAGTGAATTCTTTGTCTCCAAAGTTTTTGCAAGTATAAAAATGACCGAGAAAAATGTTATCATAACTGGTAGAAAAGGACTTTCTCGGTGTCTCACCCCCTCTAAATTCTAATCTTTTATTCCAACTGGAGGTGTCATGTTGTTTTTGTTCTTCAACTCCCATTTGTTTGTTGATTCCACTTCTTAAGGCATTTGCATAGTTTCTATAATTTCCTTCATCTTCCATGTATGTTTTGTTTGTGTCTGTTGGATTCAAACCGTTGTATATCCAAGTCCCATATTATCAGTAAGTGATCTTTGATTTCCAAGAAGTTCATCTAACATTTCGGTAATTCTTTCAAATTTATTCAACTTTTATGTTTCAACATCAATTCTTTTCTTGTGTGATCCAATTCTACCTTTAGTTTCTCATAATCTTTATTCTTCTTATCTAACTGCTCCTTCAAGATATAAATTGTCTTTTCAAGATCATGATTATCGTCTTCACAATTTTTCATTTCTTTTGTCAACTCTCTAGTTTTTATTTTGATCTTGATATTTTCTTCTTCAAAATGCTTCAATTTTTCAATATTCCTTTCTCGTCATATTCTTGTTCACTTTTTTCTATCTCTTTCCCTCCACAGAAATCTTCTTTATTTTTTTCTCCAGTCTCTACATCAGACTCTTCTTCATAATTGATTTCATCTATTTCATAAATTTTTTGGTCATGATTTTGAGTTTTTTGAGTTATGAAGAGAACCTCCCTTACATCTCTTTGTGGTCCATCACTTTCATCTGAAAAACCTTTTCCTCCTTAGAGTAAATGCTCTTTTTCTTGTGAAATATTTTATTTTCTTCAAAAGGAAATTTCTTAGCATAGTGCCCTATTCTAACACAATTGGAGCATTTAAAAGGTAACTTCCCTTTGGATTTTTTGATTTCCCTCTTAAGATTTACTATGAAATGCACTTCTTCTTGATCTGATTCATCACTCAATTTTTCTTCTACCCTGCTTTCTTTGTTCCTTGTTTTTTTTGTGGCTTTAAAATATGCTTCTTTGTTTGGATGACCATTTTATGTATCTATTCTCATTTCATATGTTGTGGGATTCCCACGTAGTTCATCCATTGTCATTTTCGTCAAATCTCTATGTTCTTTAATGGACGAAACCTTGGCATCATATATCAAGGGAAGTGATCTCAACACTTTTTGTACAACTAAAGATTCTTTGAATTCTTCTCCTAATCCTCTGATGGCATTGACAATTTCATCTAATATGAGTAAATGAGTTGAAATATCTTATTTTTCATCCATTTTCATATTTTAGAACTATGCTCCATGTCATTGAAGCTTGACCTGCTTGACATTTGGATCACTTTCAAAAATATTTTTAAGATTATCCCATACATCTTTAGTTGTGCTACAACTTATCACCTTGCTTGAAATAGTTGGTGTCAATCCACTTATGATGACATGCCTAGCCTTTGAATTACATCTCATCAATTTCTTCTCTTCTGGATCAGTTGGAGTAGTTTTTGGAAATTTGTATCCCTTGAAAACCGAGAGCCATATATCCACTCCTATAGTTGTCAGGAAAGTTTGCATTATGTTTCTCCAGTATGCATAATTGTTTCTATCAACTGGTGGAATCCCATTTGGAATGTCTACTTCCATTTTTTCTCACGATCTTTCCTTCCATCGATTAAATTGTTTTTAAGGTAACCTAGTCTGATAGCAGTTGTTGATACTAAGAGGGGGGGTGAATCAATATCAAGTAAAATTCATCACTTTTAAAACTTTAAATTTTCAATCAAATAAATGTATCCAATATATAGTAAAGAGTGGAAGAAAAATTACACAGTGCACAACAAATTTACATGGAAATCCATGTAATATTTTCTTATACAATAACAATATTATATTCAAATGCAGCTACAACTTCCAATATTTTCCAACTCCAACTGAAAATAGGACTTAACCCCCTAATTTACAGGCTCCAACCTAAAGGAAGTTACAACTCCCTAGATTTTCTAGCTCCAACAAGAAGGAGGCTCCAACCCCTTTTACTTTCCCCTTTTCTAAAATCCTTAAATATTTATGAAAGAATCAACCAAACATTATCATTGACACATCATAATCATCAAACTACATAGAAATACAAAAACCACATAAAACTACATAGAAATACAAAAACCACATCAAACTTGGACAATATTCCAAGTGATGACATTTCTACAAATATGATATGAATGGCCTACGACAAACCCCGATAACAAATATCCTCGTGGGACCAAGATAGGTTGTCTAGCATTGCCTCATGGGACAAGGATGCGTTTTTCAACGTGACCTCATAGGAAAAGGGTATTCAACTAATGAGGATTGTCTAGTGGTCTTGCACGAGACAAGAATATTCGATCAATGAGGATGTCTCCAAAAAAACTAATACATCAAATCAATCCTTCCTCAACTTCGTGAGCTCCTTATCCTCCTTGTTCCTTCGTTACCAAACTTGTACTCAGAGATCACCAACTTGAATGATGCATAATGAAAGGTTATTAATGTGTATTTATACTCTTCCAAGTGATCCCTTTACTCATATTTGGGTCTAACCTATAACTTCTTGTCTTCTTTTACTTAATTTTAGGGCCGACCTATAACTTCTTGTTTTGCAACATCATTTAGGTTAAAATTCACATGATCCTCTTTAAATGAGTATGTATCCTTAACTATGAGGAACCACACGGTGTGCCACCTACCGTTGTAAACAGTTTGACGAGGGCTATCAATCTATGAATTTTTTGCATGCATTTTAAATTTCCTTCATACTATTTTTCTTCAAATAATTGTGGGGATTCTTGTGGTATTCTTCAAAGAATATTCTCATGAGGGCCATGTTTAAAACTACTCCATAAGGAGACCAATTTGGATACTCCATATGATTCTTCTTGTTTATTAATGAATGACTTTGACATCAATGAAAAAACCATTCAACAATATGTTATAAGTTGTACTTATGATTTAATTTATGATTTCAAATATTGGTATGATCTATGGTAAGTGTGGTTTTAATAAGACACACAACTTTATAAGAGTGGTTGTTTGATAAAGTGACTCTAAGAACAATAGTTGCTCAATATGGCCTGATATAGGGTGTTGACCCTAGTTCTATTAGGATTGGTGGAGCTATTATCCACCAAGTATTGTATTGACCATAGTTGTATGAGGATGAGTAGAAGTATTTCCCATGGTTTATCCTCTGAATCCTAGAGTTATGGAATATTTTTGTCAAGACATGCTCCCTTAGACATGCGATGATGAATTTCAGTTGCATACTGAGAAGCGTGGTCACATTAGTCAAGACTTCCACTTACGGGTTCTATCTAGAGTTAGGTCAATAAAATTGATGCTCCAAATGAGTTTTGGATAGGAAATTAAAGGAATTAAGATGGAAGTAGGTTAGGAAGGAAGGATGATTTGATTCCAATTGAGAACATTGCTTTGGAATTAATGTGTCATTCTTGTTTTCTCACTTGGCTCCAAATACTCATTTTGATTCATGGTTTATATTTTAAGTGTGATGATCAATGATTGATGAATTGTTGAAGTTTTCTTACTTAATCCTACTGAATATGTATTTACTTGATTTAACATCATTCCTTCCTTGTTTAGATCATACATGAACTATGGACTAGAGGCATTGATTTTTTATCATTAGTACATATGTAGGATATGTGTCCACTAGCTATGAATACATATTGTTAACACCAAGAGTTGTTCTTAGACTGCTTTAAGAACAATCATAATACCCATCAGAATAAAAATAATTTGAATAAGTTTGGTAGGTGAATAAATATTGGTTGGATCAAGAGTAAGATATTTGAAATAAAATATGAACACCATAATCCCTCAAAAACCATACTCYGAAAGAAAAGGCTTGGACAACTTATGATCAACATGTGAGTTTAATGAATACATAGAAAGAAGAATAGGCAAATGCAYAAGTCACATCAACACCATGTTAATTTGAAATATACACAACAATATTAATCAAGATCCTCTCGATTAATAGATAATGAAGCTTTGATGATAAATGGTTTACAAAAATGAATACCATAAATCATTCACTGTGTCATCTTGCTCACAAATACCAAAGAAAAATCATTCATYAATAGTACCTCATAAAAAKAAGAAGAAKAAAATATGAATATGTCTATGAGAAAAGAAAATYGATCTTCAATTATCCAAAAATCTGTAATCYARTCATACAAAGTCTTTGGGATACAACAGTTTAAAACCACTCTGAACTCTYAAACATTCCCCTTTTTTTTTATCAAATTTACATCATATATAGGCTCATCATGCTCACTAGTCTAAGAGGGTTGAATTATATGAAATTACATTGGATTCCTTCCAGCTATGAATTAGTTACAAAAGGTTACAAAAAAAATTGTTTCAGTTCCTAATTTTTAGGATCTTTTCTAATGCCATTAATATATTCTAGAAACCATTAAGCTGCTTGATATTGGGATGAGACACATGTTCTCCATGTCCCCATGAAGTCCCGGAGGAGTTAATTTGCGTTGTCACTTTGAAATGGAGGTAAACATTGATGACTGCGCAATTTCACAACGAACTACTAGATTTCGTTGCAAAATTTCTTGTAGATGATGTTTTTAAATTTTATCTCAAATGGAGAACTAGGTTGGGATCTAATATTTTTTCAACAAATCAATGAAACTATGATTCTTCACCACACCAAATTTTGGAAAAACCTAGTTCACCTTTTTCAAGATATGATAAAAATGTGATTCCACAGGGTGCCAAAATTCATTGCGAAATATTTGTGTATGCCAATTTCACAAAGAATCTAGGGATTTTACTGAAAAATATATGTAAATAAAGATTTCGAGCCTGTTACATATTTTATCACTATTTTTTAATGCTAGCCATAGGTCACCATGTTTTTGTTGTTGTCAAGCGCTTTCCCACAATCATTCAGGTGTGCAGATACCTTCACTTTCATTTTCACTTGATACAGAGGTGGTTTTTTCACTTGATACAAGGGTTTACTTGGGAAAATAGACTTTCAATGGTGATTACAGAGTTTCTGCAGTGAAGCTAGGGTTTCTGCAGCGAAGGAGATTCAAATAGTTAATGACCAAGGCATAGTTTCAATCTTTGATTTGACGATGGACTATAATAACCACATCTGAAAGAAAAGACACCACGGAATTTTGTGCACTAGATTTATCCTTACCCATATGACAAGAGAACAACACAGCTCTATAGTGATTTTACAACTGACAAATTTTCGCTGTGAAAACTTAGGAAATTTCACAAGAAATTGTGATTTGATTGATTATTTTCCAGAATAGGTACACAAGTGGATAATAAGTGTATTAGTGACCCATTACACATAAAACAATTCCTCCTAACACCTAAGACATGACGAAGTGAGATCTATAACTTGTCATTTTCTATTAATGTTGACAAAACCATGATGACCATACTAACTTGACCACATAATTAATCCCTCCATCTATGACTCAACAAGATGCTTAAATGAAATTAGATAGGACCTAAAAGAAGCCATTTTCATTATTATGAAATGACCCTAATGACCAAGACCTATCATCTAGCTTCCAGATACTAGATATGACCCTAGAAAAACTGGACAAAGCAAAAATAAAAAATAGAGATGACCTTGAGTACATTTCATGTGCTAACATCGGCTCCACAAGGGATGAAATGCTCCCTATAAGCTGTCAAGAAATTATGTAGAACTGATGTCTTTATCTATTCCATATATGCAATCTGTATTCCTTGTCATCCAAAATGCATACCAATATGCCAAGAAGATTGAAGAACAATTGCTACTCTAGTGTCTGCATTAGGGTATGGAGTCTTATTGCTAATATACTGTAAACCAAGAAACTGAAAACAAAAATGATTGGAATTGAGCTTATTCCCCTACTCTAATCATCTAAACTCTTCTTGATCAAGTGTAATGAAACTTCCAGTGGAGCCATAAAAATGTCTGACTGATCAAACTAACTTTTTGTACGAAACTCTTTGGTAAAACCCACAAAAAATGCAACAAATGCAGCAGAAATTCGATGAGAAGCTGATACTTACAACTACAACTTCATTGCATGGCGAAAGATCCAACACTAGAAACTTATGAACATAAATATTCCATGTATATGGCTATGGGATCATGAATAACATAACAAAATTTTGGATAAATTAGAAGACTAGGATGCTCCTTCATAATTTATTCTTTGTTGACAAGACTGTAATCCTTTTGACCTCCTTGAAACATTCCATAAATATCACATGCTTCAAAATAATCATGAACAACAAAATATTTTTCTGACTGTTGATTATCTCCTTAGACAAAAAACTTATTTGCAGCTTCCAAGACAACAATATAATCATGAAAAAGAGAATAAAACACTACAAGTTCATCAATAATAGGAACAATATGCTCAATAAAATATCCGTTTTGAATAACTATCTTTTCAATTTCAGATTCAAAAAAATCTGTTACTTCTAAAAAATATTCTCCCAAACTATCATATACAAAGTCAATCCCGGGAAAATACATACATGTTGATACATAAATATGCTCCCTTTTATTTTCTTGTTTCCTTTCTTCCTGAGTGAAATATCTTGACCAAAATGTAAGAACATATAATATTTCATATTATCACAAACAAAAAAGGTTTGTTGATCCCCAATATCAACAACCGAATGTTTTGAAAGGACAATTTGTTTCTTGACCAATTGATTATTATCTTCTACAAAATGATATTCATGATAATCTTCATAAACAAAATCATCTGTCTGCTCATAACTAGGATAATATTCAATTGTCTGGGTAAATTCATCTTCCTGGTATGATTTATGAGCATGTACATCTTCATCCTCAATAATACAAAAATATGATTTAATAATTTCAAGATTTGAAAAATAATTAAGATCTGAAAATGATGCACAAGCATGTTGAAACAATTGCAAGCTCAAATTAGATTCATGTTGTCCATATCCTTCCTATAATTCTTCCACATCCAAAACATCTCCCAATATCTAACTAGAGAGTTGTGCGCAAGAGCAAAGGTTTCTCGACCGAAGGTTTCTCTCAACTTCCTCTGCATAAAAAAAAATCAGTTGCAAGGATGGTGACTTTCCTTCTCTGAGGTAAAGAAATAGATCATGATGTAATGCCACTGTATAATGTACCATGGAAGCAACTTCAAAGGATTTTATTTCAATAGGAATACTACAAATAAAACTATAAAACATCATGTTGAATGTAGCAAGAACTTCATCCTTCTCTCTCCTCAAAGAACAAATCTCAGTTAAGTATTTATCAAAGGATTTGTTCTCTCCCTAGTATCTTGAAAATGCACTATATAACTCAACCCACGAACCAATAGAGCCAACCTCCATAGTTTTAAACCACAAAGCAACATCCCCAACTAAATATTTCGAAAATAACCTCATGACAACATCTTCATGCATGATTTCCAAATTGTGAATGAAATTTTGAAAATATCTCAAATGCTTCCGAGCTATGATATGATCTTCTTCAACAAAAAGAGGCATATATTCTAAAAACTTGGGAGGGTAAGGATGAAGGGTAGATGGCATCTTTAAGGGTTTCAACATTTTCTCTCTAATTCTAGACTGAACATTAGTGGGATGAGCACCAAGTACAACATGATGATTTCAAGATATAAAAGCGTTTGCAAGAGGTAAATCAACTTTATAATCCACATGGCTATAGGGATGATCAATTTCATGAGATATTTGGATACAAACACCATTATTACATGGTTTGGACAAAGGAAAATGATCAAAATCAATGATTCAGGAAGATGATAAACCCTCTTCTTTCAAGGAGGGATATACAACAGAGGGTTGATGGTCATATGAATAAACAAAGACGAGGATTATTCTCCTGATATGTGAAGGAAAATAAAAGAAAGAGCTGATGAAAAATAAAATAAGTTTCTGAAAGAAACTTATGAATTGATACCTGGACTTCATGTGTCTTCCTTTCATGTTTTTCTTTCTGAGCTCGTTCTTTAGTGAAGTCTTGTGACTGATTTGAATCACCAACAAGTTCTTCAAGTGTGTGGAGTCACCAGGTGAAAGATAACAGTCTATTTTATTACCAATGCTTGTTCACCATCAAGTGTTGGTCATAGTATTTGTTGTACATCCCATGGAATATATCTTTGTGTCTTTTTTCCCTGATAATGGCACCAAAAATGTTAGCACCAAGAATTTCTCTTAGATTTATTTAATAAAAATCCCAGTACCTATCATAATATAAATAATTTGATTAATTTTGGTAGGTGAATAAAGCTCAACTAGATCAAGAGTAAGATTTTCATAATCTAATATCAACACCATAATCCATCAGAAACCATACTTTGATTGAAAAGGCTTGAACAACCTCTTATAGGCATGTGAGTTTAATTAATAATAGAAATAAGTATAGGAAAATGCACAAGTCACATCAACATCAGGTTAATTTGACATATACACACCAATATTAATCAGGATCCTCCCAATTAACAAATAATGAAGCTTTGTTGAGAAATGTTTTACAAAAATGAATACAATAAATCATTCATTCTGCCATCTTGCTCACAAATACCAAAGACAAATCATTCATCAATAGTACCTCATCAAAATAAGAAGAAAGAAATATGACTATGCCGGTGAGAAAAGAAATTGATCTTCAATTATCTAAGAATCTTTAATCCAATCATACAGAGTCTTTGGGATACAACAGTTTATTAAAACCACTCTGAACTGTCACAAATTCCCTTTTTTTATCCAAATTACATCATATATAGGCTCTCCATGCTCACTAGTCTAAGAGGGTTGAATGAGATGCAATTACATTGGATTCCTTCTATCTAGGAATTAGTTACCTGAAGTTACAACAAAAACATTTTCAGTTCCTAGTTTTTAGGATCTTATATAATACCATTAATATCCTCTAGAAACCATTAATATGCTTGATCTTGGGATGAGACACCTGTTCTCCATGCTCTCTTGAAGTCTTGGAGGATTTCCTTTGCGTTCTCACTTCAAAATGGAGGTAAACATTGCCGACTATGCAGTTTCACAACAAACTGCTAGATTTCACTGCAAAATGTCTTGTAGATGATGTTTCTTAATTTTCTCCCAAATGGCGAACTGGGTTGGGCTAATTTGTTGTTAGAAAATAATTGATACTATGATGCTTCTCCACACCAAATTTAAGCAAAACCCAGTTCGTTGTTTTCAAGATATGATGAAAATATGATTTTGCAGCGTGCCATAATTCACTACGAAATCTCTGTGTATGCCAGTTTTGCAGAGAATCAAGATTTCACTGCAAAATCTCGATAAATGCATATTTCGATCCTTTCACAAATGTTTTCACTGTTTTTTAATGCTATCCATATTTCCTCTCCCTTCTTAATGTTTCACCATGTTTCTGTTGTTGTTAAGGGATTTCCCACAGTCATTCACGTGTGCAACTATATTCACTTTCATTTTCACTTGATATAGGGGTGGTTTTTTCACTTCATACAATGGTTTAATTGGTCAACGAGAATTTTAGCAGCAATTACAGAGTTTCTGCAGTGAAGCTAGGGTTTCTGCAAAAAGGGAGATTCAAACGGTTAATAACCAAGGCATGATTTCAAACTTTGCTTTGATGATGAACTATAATAACCGTTTTTGAAAGAAAATAAACCACACAATTTTGTGTGCTAGATTCAACATTACCCATCTGAAAAGAGAACATGACAATTCT
>JASDQU010308656.1:5862-71048 GCA_032191745.1 Picea mariana
TGAAACTGTTGCAGGTATGTGGACCACTTCTGATGGTGATCATTCTGCAACTTCCCTTGTGTCTGTATGAACTGCAGGGGTCGGTGGTCTATGTGGATGACCGTTTCCTTTCCCAAAATGTAATGATTCCATTGCCAACAAGCCTGCACAATGGAATACATTTCTTTGTCATAAGTGGGATACTTCCAGACTGTTTCGGAAAGTGTCTCACTGTGATATGCCACTGGATGCCCATGTTGAATAAGGACTGCCCCAATAGCATAGTTAGAGGCATCTGTCTCGATCTCAAATGGTTGTTGTAGGTCTGGTAGTGTGAGCACTCGTGTAGAGCGGAGGCGATGTTTCAACTCCCCGAATGCCTTCTATTGAGATTCAGACCAAAAGAATTTTTCTTTAGCTCCTCCCTTGGTGACTTGACTCAAGGGCCAAGTGATATGAGAGAATCCCAACACAAACCTACGGTAGAAATTGGCAAGACCTAAAAAGCTACGGAGCTCTGTTAGGGTGGTTGGGGTTGGCCAATCCCGAATGACTTGGATCTTTGTTGGATCCACATGCACCCCCCGCTCATCAATAATATGTCCCAGATACTGAACCTGGGTTATGCCAAAAGTGCATTTCTCCAAATTGGCACACAACTTGTGTTGCAACAGTGTTTGGAGGACCTGTCGGATATGGTGGAGGTGCTCTTCCCAAGTTTGGCTGAAGATCATAATGTCATCCAAGTAAACCACTACAAATGAGTTGGTGAATGGCCGCAGGATGTCGTTCATTAGCCTCATGAAGGTTGCAGGGGCATTCGTCAACCCGAAAGGCATGACCAACCATTCGAAAAGGCTCTCCTTGGATTTGAATGCAGTCTTCCACACATCAGAAGGTTCGATTGGTACCTGGTGATACCCAGACTTCAAGTCGATCTTGCTGAAATATTTTTCCCCCTTGAGTTGGTCCAGAAGGTCATCAATCTGTGGGATCGGGTACCTATTCCGAACAGTGATCTTGTTCAGTGCCCGATAGTCAATGCAAAGTCTCCAAGTCCCATCCTTCTTTTGCACCAATACGATCGGGCTCCCACAGGGTGATGAACTCGATCAGCTGTGACCTTTCTGCAAAATCTCATGAATCTACCTCTTGATTTTGTCATTCTCCAGGACATAGCACCGGTAGATGGGTCCATTGGGCAGCGATGCACCTGGGGTCAAATCGATGGGGTGCTTGACCTGGCAGTGTAGAGGCACCTCTATGGAGGAGGTGAAGATGTCCTCGTACTCCTCCACGACCTTATCCATCTGTTGTTTTCATGTAGTGGGGCCTTGTCTGGAGGTCATGGCCACAGTATTCCTCTTTCCCCGAGGGCAGATCATCAGGAAAACAAATTTCCTAGTTTGGGAAATGAGCTTACTGCATTGTTTTGCAGTAACCAAAGAGATGGTGGTAGGCGTTGCTATCTTTGGTATCCTGTACAGCTTATTTCTCAAAGTGATAATAACAAAACAAGGCCTAGACTCATACACAGCATGTCACTTCCATAAGTACGGTTGGCCTAATAATACATCAGAAACATCAAGAGGAGCAATGTCACATAATACCTCATCCGTGAAGGGATTGATGCTGTAGGGAAGGGACATTGTCGACTGACGCGGAGGTCCCGTCCTTGGTGCAACCACCCGATGGTGTATGGTTGTGGGTGTGTTGTGGTCAGCAATCCCAAACGCTTCATGACCTCTACCGAGATGAGGTTCTTCTGGCTCCCGCTATCGACAATGAACTGCAACGGGGAACCCTTTACCCACATCTTGGAATGGAAGAGACGCTCTGCCTCCTCTGGATCTTCTGGTTCCTCCTTCTGGATCTTCGTGGTGGCAACGGTGGCATTGGGCTCCGCATCGATAATATACTTCCCCTTGTCATTCCACTTGTCAGGTTTTGATTCAGTGTCAGAGCATGCATCCGATTCAGAAGCCTTCAACTCGGCTACCAGTGACTGCTTGGCCCGACACTCACTTGTGTTGTGAGTGGAGCTCTTCTTATGGAACTCACACCACTTCCCCGTGTCCTTTTTTGGCTTCGTGGTGTTGTTCTTTGCTTGTGGCTTTGGTGGGTTGTCTTGGGATGCCCCGCCTTAGCTTGGTCCTTTGTTTTTCATTTTGGGAGTATCTTTCCCGTGCTTCTGATTTGCAGACCCAAAGTCTCACTTCTTCTGTTTGAACTTCTGCTCAATCTTGGCAGCATATCAGTATGCCACACCAAGTGAGGAGATGTCGAGGAACTCCATTTGCTCCTGAATGTATCTATGCAGAAAACTGTAGTACTTTAACACCAAATGTTTCTCTGAATCTTTGATACCCAACTTTGTGCGTAGGGTATGAAACAGATTCGTCATCTCATGCACATCTTGGTCCCTTTGCTGCCGCAACATAGTCCATTGTATGTATTTGTCCTCATAGCTCCCCACAGGATAATATTGTTCCTTGATGGCGTCTAGAAAAGAATTCCAAGTGGGTGCGGCCAAGAACAAAGAGGGTTCTCCCTCGCCCTCTTGCTCCGAGTAGGTTTCCCACCAGTCCTTGACATGGGGGGTGGCTTTGAGGAGTGCGAAAACAATATTTTCTCGATCGGAAAAGTCATGAACCGAGAAATATCCTTCTAACAAATTCAACCATCTATCTACGACATATGCATATATTTGGCCGTCAAATATGAGAATTTCAAAGTTTACTTGTACCTTAAAAGGAGTGGCACCTCCAGAGTGGCTTCTGGATGTCGATGCACCACCAGTCAAAATCCGTTGAAGAATCTGGGCAAAGTTGTCCATCATCGCGTTCCTTTGTTTCTTGAGGGCCTCCTCGAGAAAAATTTTGATAGGATCTCCTGCTCCCTCATATTTCTTTTCTTCCCCCATGGGTGGTCATCGGGGTTTGTGAGGCTGATCTTGCAAAGGTTCAACCAGATTAAGCCCCAACTCCTTATACCCCGATCTCGTTGGGGACATGAAAAGAAGGATCGAGAATGAGCAGACCGCTCTGATACCACTGATCCAGATTTATATAGGAACAAAATGAAATACAGAAATACACATAAACGCAGAGATGTAGTGGAAATAAGACTTCGTTTCATTAATAACAAATGACTGAAATATGCTTACAGACAGAATGGAAATAAACTAGCTAGGGCGCTGGTAGCTTATCTCTAAGAAGAGATGTGGCTGCTACTCGCATCCGTGAGAAGATGATTACAATGAGGCTCTAGAGGAATTTTTATAATAGATGAGAATGCAAAAATTCATAGACATCCAAAAACCTAACCCTAGGAGATGAAGCGCCAAAAGTCATGTGGGCCCCGTTTGGGTAAGTTAGTACATCAGCTTCCCGGGGTCGTAACTTTTGCATACGATCTCCGTTTTAGGCGTGTGATAGCTCGTTGGAAAGGTATCATCGAGGAGATTCATTTTGGGGGCTCAATCATTCCTTTTGATATCATTTAGAACCTTGATCTCAAAAAACCTTCATTTAGGCCCTCAAAATGGCCCCGGAAGTTAAAACCTGCTAAAAATAGTAAATTGCCAAAATTGACAGAAAACTGTTTTGAGCCAGTCGGAAAAGGTGGGTGGCCACCGATATCCACTTGGATCAGTTATACGAAAGATAGTTATAGTCTATATAATAATGATCACTTCTATATTTATATAAACCTTCTTCAATTTCCTTTTGAAGTTTTAATAGATTTCCTTCTATTCTTTTCATGGGATAATTTCCATCAAACTTTACACAAACTGTTTCTACATATTATTCTTCACTTGTAGAGAAAAATTCATCATCATTATTGCAATCAAGGGTCTTTTAGGTTTCTTTACCTTCAATTGAAATATCTTCACTATCTTCCTTTTTGCCAATACCAACACATAATGTTTTTCCTTCATTTGAAATGTCTTCAAGATCTACCTTTGTGCTATCATCACTTGATTCTTTATCTTCACTTGAAATGTTTTCAAGATCACATTTAAAAATAATACAATCAAGGGTTTTTGGAGATTCTTTACCTTTGATAATCTTGATGGAGTGGTCTTCAATATCTTCCTTCTCCTTCTTGCTTTGATATGTCTCCTCTAGCTTTAGCCATAGATCCTTGGCAGAAGTGCATTTTTCCATGCTATCTTTGATAGGGATTGAGAGTCCACTAAGAATGGTCTTGAGATACAATGCATCATTCTTCTTTCCTTCCCTTTGAGCTACAAACTTTGACTTGTTCTTCCATGGAATTGATCTACCAATGGTTGCCTTCCAAATAGTTGCTCCCATTGTCTTCAAATACACTCTCATCTATATTCTCCAAGTTGAATAGTTTTAATCATCAAGGATTGATATTTCATCATCCATTTGTGTGTATATGGGTATCCTTCAATCTTGTTAAGGCTTGTAGTGAAGGCCCTCTCTGATACCAATTGTTGGACACACCTACCACACTTAGAGAGGGGGGTGAATGAGTGTGGGGATCTTTTTCCCAAAACTCATTAGTTAGCATTCAAAATTTACTCATTACTCATTGCTTTCATTAATAATCAGTTAGATGTGAATACATATCAACAAAATATATCAACAATATATTATCAACAAATCATCTCCACAAGGAACACAAGATGTATGTACAATTTTTCTTTTTATTATGGACTTCAATCTGGGGGTTTTTCAGCAACAACGAAATAGAGTAAAATTCTACAAGAGAACCAGCTCTATATGCAAGACTCGTCTTACATTCTTAGCACCAACTGAGATGAGGCAACAATCCTCAACAGATATCAATCTATACCATAAACAAGAGCATTGACCGTGCACCAACCTGTGCCAAACAACCTGTAATCAATTTGTACCATAAATAAGTGCATCCAACCATGTACCAAGTATATACCAATCATGTTTCAACTACTCATCAACAATGATTCATCAATATGTACTAACATAATCAATTGTACACCTCATGTATGTGCCAAATCATCAACTGCTTGTCTCAACCATGACTAGTTTTGGATTAGTCAACAACCCTAACTTGAAATAATCATAACTTTGTACTTGTAATGAATAAATATCTGAAAATGATACACAATTTTCTTCAGTGTGTTTTATGCAATTCCTCTAGGTGGCACTACTTGGATCCTCTCAGAAAAGGAGTTATAGCAAAAATGGCATATCTTGATGAATTTTGGCTTATTCTAGAGAGAGGCCTTGTAGAGCGTGCCCCAAATAGAATATTTGTTGAATAGATCTGAAACTATTACAAAGAACACTAAATACTATAATATAACCAACACAATTGGTCTCACTGAATTTGGATCTGTTATGAAGAATTTATGACGTTTTTAACCAAAACACCTGTTTTAGACTAGTTTCAGGACTAGCCACAAACCCTATTTTCCACAGAGTGTATCTCCAAAAATGCAACGACCCACAAGATGAATTTTTACCACATATACTTGGATATGTTTACTCAATGGATTATTAATCCCATGGTATGAATCATTATATAAAAAAAATTATTTCGAAAAGGGTGAGATGACCTTAAATAACATACCTTAGAAAGCATCATGAACATAAGTTATCCTCCCTTCAATTCCGACCCTCTTTTCTTCACCTTCCTTCTGAAATTTGGCTTAGATATCCTTGGTTTCCCCAGTCACCTATATATATTCAATATTCTCAAGTGTTCCACACCAAAAATTCTCAAGAAGCTCTCCATCAATACTCCAAAAGATATTCTCACAAGAATCTCTCCATTGATCCACAAAAAGGATGATCTACAAGAGACCATTGCTATCTTATTTATACTTTCTTCCTCTAGGTCACTTAACCCATTTTTAGATCACTTAACCCATTTCTAGGTCACTTAACCTATTTTCCTTATTTTTAGGGTTAACCCCTTTCCATAAATAGAAGGTTCTCCAATACTTTATCATTTAAATATTCTTTCTTGATTTTGTCACCTTACTTTATCATTTCTTGATTTTGTCACTTCTCTTTATTATTTAAATAATCCACCTTGACATTGTCATATTAATTTATCATTTAAATAATGATTTCTTATTTTAGGTCACTTAACCTATTTTCTTTATTTTAGGGTTAACCACTTTCCATAAATAAAAATTTCTTGAATACTTTATCATTTAAATATTCCTTCTTGATTTTGTCACCTTACTTTATCATTTATTGATTTTGTCACTTCTCTTTATTATTTAAATAATCCACCTTGACTTTGTCACCTTAATTTATCATTTAAATAATGATTTATTCTTTTAGGTCACTTTGAATTCTTTGACCTTAGGGGCTTCAAGCCTTCATGTGGGGGTCCTTCATCTTTGTAAGGCCATAACTCTCAAACCATGAGGAGTTATGTGACATTCCACATACCAACGGAAATGGCTTGACAAGCACTATCCATCTAAGATAGTTTCACCAACAATTTTATTGATCTTCATCTCATTATTCCACATACAAGTATGGGTCCTCCAACCCTTCTTCTAGGATAACTCAATCCACAAAGTGTCTTCCCTTGAGGGATTTCACCATAAGAGGAGCACTTTGGAGTTCATCCATTTGTGCACCTTATCAATCATGATAAGACAATAATGAGAGCATGGGTCCTCCAACCATTATTCTATGATAACTCAATCTGCAAATCATCTTCCCATGAGGGATTTCACCATAAGGGGACCACTTTGGAGTTCATCCATCTGTGCACCTTATCAATCATGATAAGACAATAATGAGTCATCTATACATTTTTCCAACAATGCATCATATACCAATGAAACCACATCGATCCATATTCATCATGTATCAATGAAAACTCATTGATCCATCTTCATCATATCAATGACAACTCATTGATCCATCTTCATCTATGCATTCTCATCAAGGACAATACATATTATATTACATCAATCATCAATCAATCAATCCTTTGACATCAATCAATCACTTGACATCAATCAATCAAACCATTGGCATCAATGACAACATGATCCAACACAACCCATAAATGCACTTGTACTGATTTGAAATGAACACACCAGTAACAAACCAACCGTGACAACTATAACCGGAATAACTCATTCACATCAATTATCTACACCAGGAATTGAACTAAGGAACATAATAACAAGATGATATAGTTATTCTAATCTAAATAGTAATACAGGAGTAACAACCCTACTAAAGAGGAGGGCCCTTCCTCCTTAGAAGGGGTAAACGACTACATAAACTACAAATTTAAGCACACATAAATTAATGCCACAACTTGTCAGATATTTATTATTCAATTAAGAGGTTCAGATGCAATTATTGTTACACATGAAGTTCGTCGACTATCCTCTTTTCTCCAAAAACCAACCTAAACTGGGGAAAGAATGCTCTCTTCTTTTAAACTCTCCCTTTCCTATTCTAATCTCGTAAATATTACAATTATTAATAGACTTGAGAATCTTTTGATTCTCAATTTGTTCGATGTCATCTTAATTAAGAAGATACAGAGGATACCAAATATTCCTATAACCAATTACAACTTATATAAATGATTTTTTATAGAAACAGTCATTCGAACTGTCCTATTATTTGGGTGAACTGTTCAAAACATACAATAGTTGTGACTTTATGGTAACCCAAATCATCATATACATCAATCCTTAACATATGGGTCCATGGGTCAATGGTCTAGTCATCATCATGCGATGATCCTTTGACGGTAACAACATTCCATAATCATGGTGTTTGCATACCAGGTATCATAGTAGCAACACCTTGGAGTAGCAACACCTTAGAGTAGAATCACCTCAGAGTAGCAACACCTCGGAGTAGCAGTGCCTTGGAATAGCAGCACCTCGAAGTAGTAGCACCTTGGAGTAGCAACACCTCAGAGTAGAAGCTCCTTGGAGTAGAAGCACCTCAGAGTAGAAACATCTTATCATTCTGCAAGGTTCTTTAACAATTAATCAGTAGCTAACCAACATAGACAACATCCTTCCCTAAATGTGGGAAAATCTTAAAGAATCAATGCGTCAAATGGATTAACATACCAATGGGAAAAAGGTAATTCTTGGACCATGGTAATTATGGGAAATGTGAGAATAGAAAGGAAAAAGGTATGAGATAAGTAACAAAATGAAGGAAAAAATGTGTCATTCCCATGACTCAACATCTCCCCCCAACTGAAGCAATTGCATGTCCTCATGCATCCCATCAGTTTGATTCCTCAACCTCCTCCTATATATGCAGTGTAGTAAGGTTGTATGCCCCAACAATATATTCCCTAATGCCTATGTAGCCATTACTCATTATCACATCCATCCAATAATGTTTCTCATTCTGAACCTGATATTGCTTCTAATATTGTCTTGTAGGGAGCCAAATAAGAGGGAATTTGTACCTAAGGCCAAGCCACCTAGATCCACACTTTGTCATACACTCCATGTACTTATTCACTCTTTGTAAGGCATGGTCAAATATTGACTACCCATATTGATCTCTTCTTCTCAACATCTCATCACAGATTTCCCATCTCAACAGACTTCCATCTAGGGCGTCCTCCAACTGCATATTAATACATTTGGGGAAGATATCCAGAATAAGTAGTCGAAGCTCGATCAGAGTAGCATCTCATTCATATTCACTCAGAAACTGATTATGTTGGCAGCAGGGGTAGGTTCCCCCTTGACCCATAACAACTTCTTATCCTGAGTTGTCCATATAGCCTCATGGGATGCCTTCCATTTTTCCTAGTTTCTAACAAATGAAGTGAAGGCCCTCAACTGAATATCTCCAACAAAATGGGATAAATTGAATCTCCTTTCCCCAGACAGAACATATTCATGTAACTAAATCTCACAGATCCGGTGTTGGTCCGCACGACTTCTCTGGAAGAAGGCATTTAGGAAGGAAATGGTGGTAACAAAACTACAATCCCTATCTTCTTTTATGGCCATTAATTGAAACAATAGGAATTTCTCCTGTAGAAACACTAGATAGGAAGGAGATGGGTTTCTACAACTTACCAGTTCCTGTGCCAGGTTTCATACTTTAATTTTTGTGTCTTCAAAGATTTTGACTTGATCTTCTAATTCTTTCAACCTCTACCTCATTTTGTTCATCTTCTCTTTTCTCTTCTCCTGGAATGCTAATTCCTCTACCCATCTTTCTCTAAAATTCTAAATAAATTTTGTATGTTCATGAGTAGAAATCACCCCTTCTTGGAGTGATGTGTCCAACTATTTCCACTTATGGACCTCGACAATTAATATATCAACATTGGGGCCTGTCGTTATGATCTTTCCCTTTTCAAATTGGGTATCTTCATATGTAGGCGTTGGTGGTTCTTATTTAGCAGTAGACTATGTGACAAGACTGTCCATATTCCCCTGAGAAGGTTCAATTGTTTCCTTTTTTTCCTAAGTTGCAACACCTACATTTGTGACAAGGCAAGGATATTTCATTATTACATCCAGGGTCGTTGGTTCTTATGTAACAATGATGTCTTGGATGGGTTCCTCTTGGTTAGTTTGGGTAGTTTCAACACCCCCTTTGTCTTCCTCAATACATTATTTTTGTGTGACAATGGAATTAAAATTCGTTGGAGGCACATCAATTGATGTGTACCCTACTTGATCAAATATTTTTCCATAAACTAGACCTAGTTAAGTTCCTTACACTTGTCTGTCCCTGGTATCAGGGTTTCAGGGTCACCTGAATTTTCTAAAAATAGAGCGACTTCAGTGAGGGTTCCCAAAACTAGAGAAGTTGCACCTTCTTGAAATTTTCCTTTTAGGACCCCAAGTTGTTTTTCAAGCCTAGAATTTTCTTCCTTCAATCAATTTACTTGCTCACACAGGGATAGATCCTTACCTCGCTTAGAACTGGTGCTTCTTTCTCTTCCCTTTGTTTTCCTTTCATCAGATTGTTCCTCAACAGGTTCTTGTGGGCACTCAACTTCAATTTCAGGTTGAGATGGTGTTGCTACTAAAGAAGACTTGGTTCTTCTTGCTTTTGTTTGACCCTTATTTGTAATAATTCATTCTTCAATACGTTCTCATGGGAAATCAACATCAATTTTAGGTTTAAATGGTGTTGTTGTTGAAGAAGGTCTCACTCTTCTTGGATTTAATTTTTCCTTATTTACAGTGGTTTCTTCTTCAACGGGTTCTTGTGGGCACTCAGTCGTAGTCAACGACTCAAATGGTTGGGATGGTGATGTTGCTAAAGAAGACCTACTTCTTATTTTAGGGGTGTCTTCCTTAATCACCTGAGGTGATCTTATTTTCCTTTTTCTCTGTTGAAAGTGTTCTTCTATGACCGGGCATGTTTTTTATCCTTCAGCACAAGGGTCTTCTTCTATAATTTCCACTTTGTCACTAGATGGTGTTGAAAAAACATGTTGCTCAGTGGAGGGATTATCTTGAATTTCAGCCCCATCAACCTCTTCTTCCTCGCCAAGGTCTTCTTGGATGATTTTTGTGTCTCCTTCAATTGCCTCTTTTTATGTATCACCCCCTTCATTTTCTATGTCGACTGCCTTATCTTCCTTCTCTATTTCTGTGTTACCTCCTTCATTATCTGTGTCGTTTGTCCTATCTTCCTACTCTATTTATATGTTCATGGATTCCTCTGCTCCCATGGTCATATCATTGTAAACCCATTCTAGTTCCCATTCTTCCTAGTTCTTGGAATTTCTATCCCTAGGACTGCTATTTCTATCGATGAATTCAAGCTCAAGGTTAGTTGTTGTTTCTAATTCCTCTTGTTCTGTCACTTTCTCTATCTCCTCTCTTCCTTCTATTTCCAAACCCTATGTTTATGTGTGACCAATGAACTCATGCCATGTAGCATTCCTTTTCCTCAATGCATGGATAACCAGTCACTTAATTAACCCATGATTCATAATGCATGTCTGCAGGTGTTTGGAAAGATGAACAAAGCCTACCATAGATTTTATGGATTCTAACAGAAAGTATGGTATATTGAAAAGTTGGTTGTGACAAAGGTGGGACAGTAGCATAAAATGGTAGTTATAAACGACTGTAAATCTACCTTCACGTGTAATGTATCAATGGATGAAATATGATACATATTTCCAAGGAAAAGGAAGAGAGATTTTATCGATGCCCTTACCCTTGTTTCTGACATGTTCTTCTCCTCTCATAAAATTCATCCCAGTTTCAAGGATAAACGCCTTCTTGTTGAACCAAATTACTCTAGTCCTTGGTAGCCCTATTACTTCTGCAATTGTTCCCTCTATGACCTAAATATGAAATCCATGGAATGTTGAACTTGTTCCATCTTAGTTCTGGGCGAATTATAAGGAGATATCATTGTCAAATCCATGAAATCTTTGAAAAACGTCACCCACCCCATGTCTTCAAAGATTTGGTAGGCCTCTAGATATATGCGCAGTAATATGACTGATTTGGGTTCATGGCGAACAATCGAACCTACCATTGTTATTAATCAAGTAATGAATAATGGAATTTGACAAGGTGAGTTGCAATTTTGGATATGCAGTTGGATGTTGGGAATAGATTGTGAAATTAGGGAATCAGGGATATGACAATTTACACCAAATTTGGTAATGATGGAGTACAATGGAGGCGTTATGTTATTTATGGCAGGTCGACGTGGAATCATGTGGATATTCATGACGTAACCCCCCCATCAACTAAAGGTGGAAGCTACCATTGGATGATGTGGCAGGGCTTGGCAGTAAAGGTGTGATGACACATTGAGACTTAAAATCATGCAAGAAAGTAGGAGAGAGATGTACCTATGGGTCCACTTACTATGCTTCCTTGACAAAAAATGAGTGGAAGTCGTGGTCACTCCCAGAAGATGATGTGTGATCTATTGTTAGTGTACTTTATGAGATAAAAATATAGGAATATCGTACACAATTTCAGGTGCCAGATCCAGTAGTTGCAGCATAATGTCTCATCATTGAGTTAAAGAAAAGAAGTGGAAACATGGAAATAATGAGCCTAAATCGATAAGTGTCACTGGGTAATAATTTTGGTGTGTACAAAAACCAAAAAAAAAGGTTATAGGGACAAGTATTGTCACAATACAAATTATAACTTGTAGCATGAGTTGCAGCAAGTGACATCGAGTCATAATAAAGTGGCAATAAGTTGCAAATTTTATTTTCCCAAGGTGCCCAACACTTGTTGAATATGCTTCAAATGTTCCTCCCGTGTTTTTCTAAAGATGAGGTTTTCATAGAAATATATGACCACAAAGGAGTTTTTGAATGGACGAAATATATCATCCATCATCTGCATGAACGTGGTTGGGGCATTATTTAAGGAAAAAGGCATGACCAACCACTCGAAGAGACCTTATTTAGAATTAAAGTTTGTCTTCCATACATCAGTTTTCTTAACCAACACCTGGTGGTATCCCAACTTCAGATCAATATTACTAAAAAAAATTTCACCCTTGAGTTGATTTAGAAGATTATCAATACAGGGGGATTGAGTATTGGTTCATGATTGTGATCTTGTTCAGGAGACTGTAGCCAATACAAATTCACCATGTCTAGTCCTTCCTCTATGCCAGAACAACTAGGATCCCGCAAGGTGAGGAAGTTGGCATAATGTCCCCCTTCATAATTAGTGCTTGGATATGATTTTGATTTATTTATTCTCCATAATAGAGAACCTATATACAGGTCCATTGGGAAGAGGATAACCAGGTGTCAAATCAATTGATTTCTTTACTTGAAATTTCAAGGGCACCCCAATAGGTGAGGAAAATATGTCTTTGTGTTCTTCTACTATCTTTTCCACCTTATTTTGTTGTGCAGAGAGACCTAGTGTAGAGGTTATGGAATTTTTAGTGATATCCCATTCACCTTCCGACCGAACCATAAAGAGGACAAATCTCTCAGTCCGAGAGATCACCTTTATGCACTGCTTCGTAGATATTAAAGAGACTGACGTAGTTGGGACTACCTTTGGTACCTTATTTTGTTGATTACAGCTTCATGATACATCCTCCAGGTTGTTCTCCCTTGGAATGAGTTGAGATGATCTGTGAGAGAGCCCATGTGATGGGTGTGTGTCAAACTCTGGACTGAGTTGTGATTATGTGTGGTCTCTTGTCTACTCCTCTGGACTAAGTTGAGATGACTTGAGATGGTCTCTTGCCTTGTAATCCTATGGACTTAGTTGAGTCAGCTTGAGATGGCTCTCCAAGTGGTAATCCTATGGACTTAGTAGAGTTTATTTGTTGAGAGTGACGACCCTGGGGTTGAGCACAGGTGGGCGTTCCCCTAGTGGCTGAGAACTAGAGGATGTGTGAGATCCTTGCTATATTTTCTAAGAGTAAGATTTGTTGTAACCCTAATTTGTGTTGTAAAGGGTACAATTCGACCCCACCATGTAAAAGATAATTAATATTTTGTAATTATTAATTATATTTTTGAGTTGTATAGGCTGACCCTATTGTGCCAATAGACACACCTATTGATGTGTCATGTAATGTGTAAATAAAGAGAGATATATCCCCATTGTGCATTACATCTCATACTCATTGTAACACTCTCACAAGATGATCCAGATTTAGGAGCGGAACGAACTGATTAACAAAATGAATACAATAAACACAGAGATATGAAGAATAACATAGATATCTAGTGAACAATATATTCTATTGAATAATGAAATAGGATGAAACTATAAAACTACAGAACTGAAACACTTGCTCGAATGGTGGTAGCTATCTCTGAGAAGATATGTGGTTGCTACACACATCCGTCTGAGAAGAATGGATTACAATGAGGCTCTAGAGGAATTTTTTATATTACTCATGAATGCCAAAACCCTAGACATCCAAAAACCTAACCCTAGAAGGTGAAATGCCAAAAGTCATGTGGGCTCCTATGGGTAAGTTGGAGTAAGTTGGTACCTCAACTTACTAGGGTCATAATGTTTTCATACGAACTTTGTTTTAGGTGCGTGATATCCCATTGGAAAGGTATTTTAGAGAACTACACATTTTGTTGTCAAACTCTGGCTTTGTCTACAGTTTGACTGTGGAAATCCAAAAAAAAATGTTTAGGGCCCCAAAACGACCCTGGAAGTACATCAATATGTTCTGACATGAAAACATACAAAATAAGCTAGTTGGATTAGGCAAGAGGCCACCAGTATCCACCTGGAGGATGTGTGGGGCTTCAGACAACCCCATAAGTGTACAACCCACAATTAAAAATAAGTACAAAAGAACGTGTTGAACAAAAATGAACAAGAGGAGCCAGTAGGAATAGATGGGTGGCCCCCAATATCCACTTGGATCAATCCTCCCCCCTTAGGAAGCAATGGTCTCCATTGTGTTGAGTTCCCCCATCAGGTGAGGAAACTGTTGTTGGATTTGGCCCCGGGTGAGCCACTTGCCTTGGTTTAGGAGTTTCCCTGCCTTGAAAACCCAATACAGATGGATCCTTTGCTAGTGAGTTCCCTTGACCTATGTGCTCACTATCGGATCAATGGATGCTTGTTCCATGCAGTCAGAGTTGAGATCTATTGGTTTCAACTGTTTTGCAATATCTGAGGTGTCCAATAATGGTGGAAAATATGGTCGAAGGAGGTCCACATTGAACACGGGGTGTAGGCCAAGGAAGGGTGGAGTGTTGAGCTCAAAAGCATTACTAACCACAACCTTGGTGATAGTTATAAGGCCCATAGGGAAGTGGGCAAAGCTTCTGATGGGGCCTCGTGAGATGCTCCTTTTGCAAATGTAACCAAACTTTGTCGCCAACCTGAAACTGGTGTGCTGACATGAAAACATACAAAATAAGCCAGTTGGTGTTAAATTTTCTGCTATTATTAGGTTACTTTCAATTTACTAGATAACAATAGCATAGATAGGATCACTGAGAGAAACACAATCACAACAGTACACACAAATTTATCCTGGGAAACCCTAAAGGGGAAGAAAACACAGCAAAATTTTCTTAATATATATAGCCAATACAATTCCAAGACAATGAACCAAACAACCGAGAATATCCAACACTAAGCAACATGCCTCTCTCTCTTCCTTCTTCCGGCAACCGACAACTACAACTTCCTTCAAACTTGTGCACTAGATGAGCAAGTGAGTGTGTGTACAAATGAGGCATTGGTCTCTCTTATATATACAAATCTAGCACGTGTGGAAATGTCTTTTCACTGGCAGGTCCGACTTCTCATTTTGGGTGGTTATAACCACCTTTATTTAATTTGGGGGTCAACTTCTCATTCTGCCTATTACAATTAGGGTTTGACCAATCCGCAAAAGGGGATTTGGTCAATTACAATGCCCGACATGATCAATCCACAAAAGGGGATTGATCTAATCAATAATGAATATATTTTATCTTTATCCACAAAAGGGGATAAGAATATTCTTTGTAGTTACACAATATTTTAACACTCCCTCTTAACAAGAAGGATATTCTTTATCTTTTGATAGGTCACCAGATGTCAACATCAACTAGGTAGCAACTTCCACTGGATAACATCATCAACTGGGTAACATCATCATCTGGATAACATCATCAACTGGATAACATGAGGCATCAATATAATCCACTTGGTCATTTGGCATCATGATCATTGAATGGAATATCTATAAATCATCGAAAGTTTTGTTCTCTTTATCTTCGCGTAGAAGATACTCTTTCTTTCTTTCATCTTGACACAGAAGATACTTCTTTCTTATCTTCGCATAGAATATATCTTATCTTCACACAGAAGATGTCTTATCTTCACACATAATATATTCTATGATTTTTTCCATTCCTTTTACGTTCTCTCTTCTCTTGTAGTCATCTATCTCACCCATCCACTGGGGAGGACTACTACCATAGCTTCACTCCTAGTCATCCCACATGAACTAGAGAAGCTAAGATGCTAGCCTCAACAAGACTAGACTCCCTTTACATGATCCACGCAGGATCACGACACAAACCTCAGAGCCAACTAACCATTCCACATGGTCAAGGTTTGTGTTCCAGGCTACTCAATCCTTGGCTAGAGGAAGTATCTACTTGCTGCCCCTTGGAGAAACATCCACATTCCTCTCTACGAGGGTGGTCACACCCCTCTCTACGAGGGTGATATCACCCCTCTCTACAAGGGTGGTCACACCCCTCTCTACGAGGGTATTCTAGCATGTCCCTAGAGTATACAAAACTCAACCCTTGGACATAGGCCAACCTTGGAAAATTTCTCATTCCCCTTCTCTACGAAGGTCTCTTCCTTCTCTACAAAGGTCTACTTGTGGGATTGCTCATTCCTTCTCTATAAAGGTCTCTTCCTTCTCTATGAAGGTCTAGCTATGGGATCCAAAAAATCTCTTGTGGTCCAAAATATTTCAATGGTATAATGCCATGCTACCGATCTGATGGGAACCATCCATCTACTTTCCTAACTGCATCAAATCATGATCCTCTATTTCAAACTCAAAGACATAGCTCCCTCTTGCACCAAAATAATAGCTTCTAGTCATCATCCTTGAAATTCTTCTTCTGTAATATCCTGGGTGCCTTCTTGAGTTCAAACATTTCTTTCTTTCTGTCTTCATATTGGATCAACTTGCTCCCTCTGCATCTATAAGAATAGTGCTGGAGCAATCTGTAGTTACCTGCATCTCATCCACTATATCTAAGTATCCATTTTTTTCTTCATCTTGAATATTTCTGCTCTGCATCTTTAGGAGCCTCCTGCTCCTATATAAATACTAGATATTGTTTGGTCTTTACTGACCTTCATCATATCATATGTCCTTCTCGTGTTGTCTGACTTCTACAAGTCACGGCATAAGTTATTTCTTCTGAGACTTGTAAACTTACTTATAGTATGCTTTCTTTGTCACTCGCATGAGTGATCATACATGAGATAAATATTTTATCTCTTTCTTCATCCTCTTCTTTGATACTTCCTTCATAAGTATGCATAGACACTGAAATAAAATGAGGTTAATTAACATTCTCACAAAAACTAACTTGTAATGAGAAGGTATTAAAGTAAACAAGATACTAAAAATAAACATGAATACTTATCTTTTGTTTTTGTGTGGGGAAGCTCTAGAGACTCCACCATTTTATTTCTTTCTTCAGATCAACTAACTTCAACTTAGAGTACATAATCCTTAATTTATGCTAGAGCTTTCTTTGAGGGAGGAGATTCCTCTTCTTCTGCCACATGTGCTTGATACTTTCTTTTTCCTTTTCCTTGAGGACAGTCATAGGAAAAGTGTCCCAACTTTTGATAGTTGTAGCATCTGATCTTTGAAACATCTTTCTTCTTGTTCGGAACTCTTTCGGAGTTGACTTCTTTATTGTTCTTCATGAAGGAACTTATTTTGTTCTCTTGAGCTGTAAGAGCGTCATCTTCATTGAAAATTAATCTCTTATGTTGGTCTGCAAGTCTAGATTCTTCGTGTGTGCAATCTTCCCATAACTCATCAAACTTAGGTAACTTGCTTCTTGCACACACTCCTTGTACAAAAGGAATCCAAAATGTTGGAAACCCATTTAGGGTTGTGGTTATAAGCTCATTTTCACTAATGACATCTCCAATAGCTCCAAGATGATCTATGATCTGAGAATCTCTCATAAGGTAGGATGTGACAGATTCTGAGTTTTCCATCTTCATATTACGAAGCCGATTTATTAAGGTAAGATTCTAGTTGATGTCTTTGCTTTCATATAACCTACTGAGTGATTCATACATTTTCCTTGTTGTATGTAGTTTAGATATATGAGGGATCAAGTGATCCTTCACTGAATCTGACACAATTCTCTTTGCTCTCTTTTCATTCTTCTTATGTTTGGTCTTTTGCTCTTCTTCATCTAGTTCTGGTACACCCACTGTAACATGTTCTAGAAGATCATTCTCATCTAGAATCATCTGCATACTATTCTTCCAAGATCTAAAGTTTCTATATCCTTCCAGCCTATCTTCTACCCTCATGTTGGTAGCCATTATTTCTTGCAGTAGAAACCCTAGCCCTCGGGGCTATAGAAATAATTAAAAAATCAAATTTCTTGGATCTGAAAACTGAACTCACCAAAATATGTGCTGGACTAAGGTGAGTATGCTGGTACAGTCAAATTTCTGAAAATCCAAATTTTACCCCCTTAAACTTGATCTACGGATTTCTGGACTAGTGCTTCTGGTTTTTTGGTACTTCTGGTACTTTGTGAAAACTAGGGTTTCACTTTCCGGGAGATCTAGCCACTGAAAAATTATGTTGAGGATGCCAAAATGTTCCTTGAGTTAGGGCGCACCTTTCTAGATGGGTTTGAGGCTGAAAACCTTCTTTAATAAAAAACCCTAATTTTCATGTACGACAACAATGATGTTTTTCTTTTTCCTGTGAAAGATGCTCTCTTCATCTTAGCTCTGATACCATGTTAAAGTTTCTGCTATTATTAGGTTACTTTCAATTTACTAGATAACAATAGCATATATAGGATCACTGAGAGAAACACAATCACAAGAGTACACAGGCATTTATCCTGGGAAACCCTCAAGGGGAAGAAAACCCAACAAAACTTCCTTAATATAGATAGCCAAGACAATTCCAAGCCAATGAACCAAACAACCAAGAATATCCAACACTGAGCAACATGCCTCTCTCTCTTCCTTCTTCCAACAACCGACAACTGTCGCTTCCTTCAAACTTGTGCACTAGATGAGCAAGTGAGTGTGTGTCCAAATGAGTCATTGGCCTCTCTTATATATACAAATCTAGCACGTGTGGAAGTATCTTTTCACTGGAAGGGTCGACTTCTCATTCTGGGTGGTTATAACCACCTTTATTTAATCTTGGGGCCGACTTCTCATTTTTCCTATTACAATTAGGGTTTGACCAAACCGCAAAAGAGGATTTGGTCAATTACAATGCCTGACATGATCAATCCATAAAAGGGGATTGATCTAATCAATAATGAATATATTTTATCTTTATCCACAAAAGAGGATAAGAATATTCTTTGCAATTGCAAAATATTTTAACAGTTGGATTAGGTGAGATGCCACCAGTATCCACCTGGAGGATGTTTGGGGCTTCAGAAAACCCCAGAAGTATAGAGCCCACAATTACAAAGAAGTACAGAAGAACATGTTGAAAAAAAATGAACAAGAGGAGCCAGTAGGAATAGGAGGGTGGCCACCAATATCCACCTAGATAAATCCTCCCCCCTTGGGAAGAAATGGTCTCCATTGCATTGAGTTCCCCTATCAGGTGAGAAAACTTGTGTTGGATTTGGCCCTGGGTTAGCCACTTGCCTTGGTGTAGGAGTTTCCCTGCCTTGACAACCCGATAAATTTGGATCCTCCGTTGGCGAGTTCCCTTGACCCGTGTGTCCACTATTTGATCAATGGATTCTTGTTCCATACAGTCAGGGTTGAGTTCTATTGGTGTCAAGTGTTCTGTGATCTATGAGGTGTCCAATAATGGTGGAAAATATGGTCAAAGGAGCTCCACATTGAACATGGGATGCAAGCCAAAGAAGGGTGGAGTGTTGAGATCAAAATTATTTCTACCCACAATCTTGTTGATAGTGTAAGTCCCATAGAGAAGTGGGTGAAGCTTCCAATGGGGCCCCGTGAGATGCTCCTTCTGCATATGTAACCAAAATTTGTCACCAACCTGAAACGGGTGTGGTATCCTGGACCTGTTGGCGAATGTGTTCAATCCTCTCAACGAATTTGGTGGCTTTGTCAATCAAAGGCTGATCATGGGAAGATTTTGTCTGTGCAGTGGAAAGAGGAAGTGCAACATCAATGGGTCCCAAGGGTTGGAATCCCAAACCCACCTAAAATGGGATATGGCCAGTGGAGCTATGGAGAGCCATGTTGTAACTATGATGAACATAGGGGAGACTTTCGTCCCATATATGTGGATGCTTAGAATTTTACATGCACAAGATTTGCACAATCATCGGATTGGTGACCTTTGTTTTGTCATCAGTTTGGGGGTGGAAAGCAGTGGATTTTGTGAGCTTGGTGTCCAACAGGGACAAGAGACTCAACCAAAATGTGTTGAGGAACCTGTTGTCCCGGTCTAAGATGATGTTCTGTGGTATCCCAAAGTGGACCCACACTCATTTGAAGAAGAGCTTAGAAGTATCTTCCACTGTGATATTCTTCTTTCAGGATGTGAGGATGACCATCTTTGAAAATCGATCAACGACCACAAATACACAGTCATTTCCTTGATTGGTGGATGACAAGCCAGACATGTAATCCATTGAGATGGATTCCCAAGGATTCTCAGGAATAGGAAGAGGGGTGTGTAATCCTTGCTTCTTGATGGTTGACTTGGAAATGGCATAGGCAGTGCAAGATCTGATATACTTGTTGATGTCTTGTCGAAGTTTTGGCCAGTAAAAATGTTTCTGGAGAATGACCACAATTTTCTCCACGCCAAAATGTCCTGCCACTCGACTATAGTGGGATTCCCAAATCAACTTTTCATGCTCTCTTGTAGGAACAAAGAGATGGCCCAGGTGGCATAAGAGTCCATCCTGAATGTGAAAATCGGTGACAGTTGTGCATGTACCCAAGAGATGATAGGTGGTGGTGAAGTCTGGATCTTGCTGATAAATTTGGGGCCACTCAGATGCTTCATGCCCACAAGAATGGAGTACAGTGGTGAGTCCATCCACAGGAGGTTAACTAAGGTATTCATCGACACAATTGGAGATACATTTATTATACTTGATGTTGAGATGGAACTGTTGCAGGTAGGTGGACCACTTATGATGGCGGTCATTTTGCAATTTCCCCTGTGTCTATATGAACTGCAGAGGCTTGTGATCAGTGTGTATGATCGTCTGTTTTCCTAGAATGTAATGTTTCCATTGACGACAGTCGGATCAGTAGTATCATAGAAATACACATTCTGTCGTCAAACTCTGACTCTATCTAGATTTTGATTGTGGAGAGCCAAAAAAACAATGTTTAGGGCCCCAAAACGGCCTTGGAAGTACAACAAGATGTGTTGACATGAAAACATACAAAATAAGCTAATTGGATTAGATGAGAGGCCACCAGTATCCACCTGGAGGATGTGTGGGGATTCCAATAACCCCAGAAGTGTAGAACCCACAATTACAAAGAAATACAAAAGAACGTGATGAAAAATAAAAGAAGAGGAGCCAGTAGGAATAGGTGGGTGGCCACCAATATCAACCTGGATCACAAGAGAAGTGTACAGCTGAAGTGCACACTTCACTTAGACACAATTTTCAAGGTCATAGAATCACCCTCTTGCGTGCTTTAGGGTTTCATGGTGTGGGGGATCTTCGCTTGACTCTATAGCAAAGGATTGTTGGGTTTTTCCCTTGATTGAGAATAGTTTTCCTAGGATAAACTCTTGTGCATGGTTATTCTTCTTGTGATCTTGGTTACTGTAGCTATTGTGTATGGTATTGATGCATTGTTTATGGTTCAAGTACATGCTAAATTGAAATAAACTACATGTGCATGAGCTAAGCATTAAAATTCAACATGGTATTAGAGCAAAGTTCATGAAGAGCCATTGCACAAGATTTTGAAGAGCCAACCATCACCTTCTTGCTGCAACTAAAAAAAAAATGGCCCCTTCCTTGTCGAGATATTTTTATCACTTTCTCTTGAGCGTTGGGCCCCATTTTTTCACAGGAGTGTACAGCCTCCTTCAGTGCACTTCATGCAACTATCAAATTGCAATTCCGTGAATTTTTTATTTTTGGCCCCTAGGGTTTCTAGGGTTTTTGCAAAATTTTAGCCTATAGGGTTTCTGCAGCTCATTGAAGGATTTTTGCATCTCTCCAGGGTTCTTCTAACTTTCAAGGCTTATTGTTGGCAGTCATAAGTCCAACGAAATCTAGGGTTTCTATCCTAGCCTAGACGTTAGGTTTCCTAGCCTAGCCGTTAGGGTTTGTGAAGAATTTGCAAACCATGAGGAACATAACTTTGGTTGAAGATAGGCTTAATGGATCAAGCAACTTCAGCTCTTGGAAATCAGACTTATAACTAGGGGAGTGCAAGATTCCCATCATGATGACAATCATGTTCTTTCTTCTCATACAAAGAAAGGAAGAAGAAATAGAATAAGTTTCAGCAAATCATTCAATGACAATAAAACTTCATCAGCTCCAGGTCATGAACACAGAAAAGACAATTCAAAGATTCAATGTTTCAGATGTGACATGTATGGACACATTGCGAGAAATTTTCCTACCAGAAATAAAGGAAGACAACATGCCTCCACTACCAATGTTGATTCAAAACCAACTTAGAGAAATGAATACATAAAATATGAAACATTATTATTCATATCAACAATCTCAGGTACGGTTCCTATGGATAGTGATGTTTGGTTGATCGAAAGTGGTGCTTCCAGACACATGACTAGATATAGAGAACAATTGACAGATCTTATAGAGAAAGAATCTTGTCTACATGTTTTACTTGGTGATAATGTCAGATATAATGTGAAGGTAGTTGGATATTCTAGTTTCCAACTAGACTTTGACATTCCTCTATAATTAAGTGAGGTACTATATGTACCCAGGATGAAAAGGAACCTTGTCTCTATTTCTGCCTTAGAAGATAAAGGATACAAGGTTACTTTCTTAGAAGGAAAGTTCTTATATGGCACAAGAACTCACACATGTATTCTTCCAGAGTGATTGGTGTTCGAGAAAAAAAATTATACAGATTGATTGTCCGACCAGTCCAAGTCTTGTCACATGATACTATCAGCCTAAGCGAGCTATGACATAGAATACTTTCTCATATACATTATAGAGCCCTTCCCACTCTAGGGAAGATGGTAACAGCCCTTCCAAAGATACATATTCAACATGATGGTGTTTGCAGAGGTTGTGCCCTTGGAAATAATGTCAAGGGGTCCTTTACGAGTAGTAATAGTAGATCCAAGGGGATCTTGGACTTGATACATTAAGATGTCTGTAGACCCATGATTGTTTCTTCCTTGAGAAAATATTTGTACTATGTTCTCTTCATCGATGATCACTCCTGGAAGACAAGGATATACTTCTTGAAAACCAAGGATGAAATCCTTGTGTGATTTCAAGACATTAGAGCTCAGGTTGAGAACCTGACCAGAAGAAAGATCAAGGTGTTGAGATCAGATAATGGAGGAGAGTACACCTCCATGGATTTCATTGATTCATGTATCGAGGCAAGGATCAAGAGGGAGTACACCATTCCTTATAACCCTCAACATAATGGGGTTTCTGAGAGGAATAACAAGTCCACTATTGAGGCAAACAAAGAAATGATACATGCTCAGAATCTACCAATTATTCTATGGGAAGAAGCATCCATGGCAATTGTGTATGTTCAAAACAAGAGTCCTCATCAAATTCTGAAAAAAAATATAAATAAATAAAAAAACGTGACTCTCGAAGAAGATTTCACCGCAGTGAAGCCTAAGGTTGGACACTTTAATATATTTGGGTGTCCAGTATACATTCATGCACCCAAGGATAATAGGATCAAGCTATACCCTTTAGGAAGAAAGGGTACATTTGTGGGGTACAATGAATCTTCGAAGGCATACCAGATCAACATCCCTTGTCAGAGATAGATCAAGGTTAGCAGATATGTCACTTTTGAAGAAGAGATGGCCTTTTGAAGATCTAGAGAATATCAAATGGATATTGACAATGAGACAATACCTTCTCCCCCTTTGACAACTCAGAGGGAGACAATTACATATCTAGTTTATCCTGTAGCTCCAACTGATGTTCCAAGAGAATTTGCAGTAGGCCATAAAAGTCAAGCATGGGCTCGACAAACTCTACATGAAGCAAAGGTACATGCATGTCCCCGTGGTACATTCCGAGAGAGCAAGAGACCACAGGTATTTTTGAGCTATGTTTCATCCATGAGCCACATCATTGATACTAAGCCTTCTTGTCATGGAGAAGGAGCAACTCAACAGATTTGGCAAGATACCATGAACGAAGAGTATCGGTCCATTATGAAGAATTATGTGTGGGATATTGTTCTGATACCAAAAGGGAAGTCTGTAGTAACTTCCAAGTGGATGTATAAGATCAAGCATGCAACTAATGGAAGTTTCTAGAAGTACAAAGTGAGATTTGTGGCTAGAGGATTCTCTTAGGTGGAGGGAATAGACTATGAGGAGACATTTTATCTTGTTGCTTGATACACTTCCATCCATACTATTATTTCTCTTGTTACATCTATTGGTTGGAGACTACATCAGATGGATGTGAAGACATCCTTTCTCAATGGGGAGATCGAGGAATAAGTCTACATTGATGAACTATATGGATTCATGATACATGAGCAGAAGTCTCATGTGTGCAGGTTGAAAAAATCCATGTATGGACTAAAGTAGGCTCCTTATTCTTGGTATGAGAATATTGATGGTTACTTGATGAGTTTGGTCTTCAGCAAGAGTGTTTTTGATCCCCACCTATACTATCACATTGTTGGTGATGAGTGCCTGATTTTGGTCATGTATGTTGATGACTTATTCCTCATCGGTTCAGAAAGTCTTATTGGTGAATGCAAGCATGAATTAGCTTATGAATTTGAGATGAAGGACCTTGGTATGATGAACTACTTCATGGACTAGAAGTGTGGCAGAGTACTGATGATATTTTCTTGAGTCAAGGAAAATATACACTGGAGATATTGAAGAAATTCGGGATGATGGACTACAAATCCATGCCTACACTGATGGTGATGGATCTGAAGAATATGAATGAGGCTTCTTCTGATTCAGGCGAGATTGATCCACACCTTTACAGACAGTTGATTGGAACATTTATGTATCTAGTTAACACTAGACCTGATATATGTTATGAAGTGAATGTACTCAGTCAGTTTATGAGTCAGCCGAGACAAACACATTGGATAGCAGTGAAGCATGTATTGAGATATCTATGAGGCATAGTTGGTTATGGCCTGAGATATGCCTCCGGTGTAGACATGATATTGTAGGGATATGGCGATGTAGATTGAGCAGGGAGCGTAGTGGACTGGAAGAGAACCTCCGATTATTGTTTTACTTTGGTATTTTCCATGGTTTCCTGGTGCAACAGGAAACAAACTTACGTGGCTTTGAGTACTGCAGAAGTAGAGCACATTTCATTGTGTGTGGCAGTCCGTGAAGCAGTGTGGCTTTGCAATCTCCTTACAAACTTATTTGGACATGAGATGGATTCCATTATTATCTATTGTGATAAATAGAGTTGTGTGAAGCTCTCAAATAATCTTGTGTTTCACAATAAATTGAAACACATTGAGATCAAATACCATTATATTAAAGATATGGTAGAAAGGAAAGAAATACATGTGTAGTACCTTTCTACATACGAGCAAGTTGTAGATGTCTTCACCAAACCGCTTGCAGGACAAAGTTTGAGTACTTCCATGAGAAGCTTGGACTGGTGGAGAATTCCTCCCTAATTGAGAGGGAGTGTTGTTGATTGTAGCTTCCTGAGACATCCTCTAGGTCATTCTCTTCTAGACTGAGTTGAGATGATCTGTGAGAGAGCCCATGTGTTGGGTGTGCCCATGTGATGGGTGTGCATCAGACTCTAGACTGATTTGTGATGACATGTGGCCTCTTGTCTACTCCTCTGGACCAAGTTGAGATGACTTGAGATGGTCTCCTACCTTGTACTCCTATGGACTTAGTTGAGTTGACTTGAGATGGATATCCAGATGGTACTCCTATGGAATTATTTGAGTTGATCTGTTGAGAGTGACATCCATGTCGCTAAGCATAGGTGGGCATGCCTCTAGTGGTTGAGCACTAGAGGATGTGTGAGATCCTTGCTATACTATCTAAGCGTAATATTTGTTGTAACCCTAATTTTTGTTGTAAAGGGTACAAGTCGGCCCCACCATGTAAAAGATAATTAATATTTTGTAATTATTAATCATATTTTTGAGTTGTACAGGTAGGCCCTATTATGCCAATAGACACAACTATTGTTGTGTCATGTCATCTATAAATAAAGAGAGATACATCCCCATTGTGGATTATATCTCATACTCATTGTAACACTCTCACAAGCTAAGTGTATAGCTGAAGTGTACACTTATATTAGACACAAGTTTCAAGGTCATAGAATCACCCTCATGTGTGCTTTAGGGTTTCATGGTGTGGGGGATATTGTCTTGACTCTATAGAAAATGATTGCTAGGTTTTTCCCTTGATTGAGAAGGGTTTTCCCAGGATAAACTCTTGTGTTCTTGTGCATGGTTATTCTTCTTGTGATATTGTTTACTGCAACTATTGTGTATGGTATTGTTGCATTGTTTATGGTTCAAGTACATGATAAATTGAAATAAACTACATGTGCATGAGCTAAGTATTAAAATTAAACACCCTGTAGAGTTGACCTCCCAAAGTAATAATGACACTACAAGTCCTAGATTCAGAACCAACATGATGCTTCCACATATATGGTTGTCCTAAAATAACATTACAAACTTCAAATGGGGAAACACCACACAATACACCATCTTTGAAAATATTGATGTCATAGTGCAAGCAACATTGTTGGCTGACACAGATGTCTCGTCCCTAGTTGATCCAACCGATGGTATATGGTTGAGGGTGCGACATCATTTTTAGGTTCAACCTCTTGAAAATATCTGTTGATATTAGGTTCTTCTAACTATTGTTATCAACAATGAAATTGAGTGGGGTCCCCTTCACCCACATCTATGAGTGGAAGAGGTGATCCCCTTCTTCAAGATCCTCTGGTTCCTATGGATGGAACTTTTTGGTAGTGATGATGACATTGGATTCTACGTCAATGATCGATTTTCCCCTATCTGGTTATGAATTAGATTCTGAGTCGACGTATGACTCTGAGGCTTTCATCTCAACCACCAATGACTTTTTGGAGAGACATTCATTAGTGTTGTGTCAAGGTATTTTGTGGAACTCACACCACTTTCTGTCCTTCTTCAACTTCTTGTTACCATTCTTTTCTTATGGCTTGGAATGGTTGTCCTGGGGCTGGTCATCCTTGATATATCCTTTATTATAGGATTTAGGGATACCTTTATCGTGCTTCTATTGCAATGGGTTTGCACAACCAAAATACTTCTCATTCTTTTTCTTTAACTTTTTCTCAATCTTGAAATCATATCAGTAAGTGTCTCCCAGTGAGGAGATGTCTACGAACTCCATATATGTTTGGATGTACCTATGTAGGCCACTACGGTACTTTAGAAGTAGTTTTCATTCAAAGTATTTAATACTCATATTTGTGTGCAAGGTATGGAATATGTTGGTATACTCCATCACTGTTTGGTGTCTCTCCTGAAGTAAATTTGTCCATCTTGTGTATTGATCATTGTAATTTCTAATTGGGTCATATGACTCCTTGAGGGAATCAAAAAAATCTTCCCAAGTGGGTTCTGGCCCAAAAATTGCAAACTCATGTCCAACATGTTCCTTACAGTAAGTTTCCCACCAACATCTGACATGGGGGTGTATTTTAAGGAGCACAAAGGTGTTTTTTTCACTATTGGGAAAATTTTGGACAGAGAAATAACCCTCTAGAATAATCAAACTCACAGGAGCTTCACCTTTTTGACCAATATCTTATCACGTTCATTCATAAAGGGGGTTTTTTAATTATGAAAAATAAGGTCAATATATTGTAGATATTGTCGAGGGATGTGGGGTCTCAAGGGGTTTATTGGTATTGGGGAGTATAAAAAGGGGTATCTAGTTGAAATAGGAGTTTCTTTTATTGAAAGTATGTATTGGGATGGGTGTTCAACAAAAGGATTATGGGAGGTACTTATCAATATCTAGTGAAAATAGGTGTATTCTTCAATATCCCACAAACTCCAACACTATGTCACAAGTTCACTAAGTGAATACCCCGTGAGCAGACTTAACCATTTTTCCAAAGCGTCGGTGTCTATATGTATTTCAAGTAAAGGAATATCAAACTTAACTTGTACCTTGAAGGGAGTGACACCTCTGAAGTGACTGCTGGTTGAAGGAGCCTTCATTGTTTTTGGCAGTCATTGAAGGATTTGGAAAAAATTATCCATCATCTTGTTCCTCTGTCGCACGAGGGATTCCTCAAGAAAAATTTTGATAGGATGTCTTTCTCTTTCATCTCTCTTTTCTGTTGTTTAGGGCCTCAAAACGACCCCAAAAGTTTGGGACTTAAAAAACTATATAAAAACTGCCAAGATGTGGAACCATTCTGAATTAGTGGAAAACATGGGTGGCCACAAGTATCCATATAGATCAATATCCCTTAGGGTCATGAGAAGCATAAAGGATATTATAGAAATGCATGAAGTCAACATGTTGAAGTCTTCAATGTTGTTCAATGAATTGGAGGAAGAGGTAAAAAAATCAAGCTACAATTTTTTTTACCATGTGTCAAGCTTAACTTGAGCATATAATAAAGTATCTAGGCTCTAAGATAAAACCTAATTGTTATAGGTATGTTGATTGGATTAAATTTAGTTTTTAAAAAAATTGAAGAAATAATATTTATTTGGTGTAACAGATGGTTGTCTCAAGGTTGTAGGTTAGTGCTAGTAAAATTTGTTTTAGAAAGAATTCATGTGTATTGGATGTCTACTGCACACATTCCTAAAAGATAGGGAAAAGTGAAAATGAAGGAATTTCTATAGCCAAATGGACTAGGGTGGCATACCCAAAAGAAGCAAGAGGATGGGGTTTACAGACAATTTATTTTTTTGGCTTGGCCTTAGCTACAAAAAGACTTTGGAGGCTAATATACAATGAAGGACTTTAGGAAAAAGTGATGAAATTAAAATATTTAAAAGGAGCAACTATGGAAGAAAGGTTCATAGTGTAAGATAAAGTATACAAGTCTCAATTGTTTGGAAACCTTTGGTTATGGATTTTCCATTAGTAGGAATGTGGTAAGGTTGGAAAGAAGGAAGATAAAATAATGTGAGAGTCGGGGAAGATCCTTAGATTGGATGTAAGGGAAATTTAAGATTTTCTAAAACTCTAATAAATGAATTCCACTCTATGGGGTTATTTTCCTTTGAGGATGCAAAATATATTGTTGGAAGAAATGTTTGTTCTTAGGGATGGAAATTAGCAAAATCCTAAAATATTCAAAGGGAAAAAGTAGAGGAATGGTCACAATATGTAAATATGTTGAATCACAGTTCCATAAAGCTAACAAAGGATCAATATTTATTAAAATGTTCAAATCAAAGTAGAGGAGAATTTACAATTAATTAGAAAAATTAGCTAAAATGGAAGAATCATGGGTAAGAAAAAATTTCTTATGGTGGAAGCTGGTATGGACACTAGAGAGCCCCTTAAAAACAAAAGCAAAATCTTTTGTTGGCCATCACCAATAAAATATTAACTTGAGACAATTGTTAAAAGAGCAGTTGTCTAGGGAGATGTATCCTATGTGAGTTAAGTGAGGAATATATGGATCATATATTTGTCTCTTGTTCTTTTTCAAGAGATGTGTGGTTTGAAGTCCTACAAATATCTAGTGGAAGGAACAAATGGGAACAAATATCACTAGGAGAGTGTTTTTTCTCATGGATATCTAATAGGTATGAAAAAACATGCAAGTCTTTGCCTTTCTTTGTTATTTGGGGAATCTACTTATCAAGGAATATCATTTTTCAAGGACTTGTGGTGACCCTAGCACAATAATCTTACAAAATCAAGGTTACTTTTGAGGGGAGATTGAAACCACCAAAAGAAAAGCCTAGGATAATTCTAAAAAAACAAAATATTGATTATGAAAAATCTTGAGCTTTCTTCAATGAGGCAAGGAACCACAAGTATGTGTGGGGAAAGAGATATCATTTTCTTTGATTCTAATCATTATATATATTCGAAATATGTCACTGGAAAAGGATCAAATAATCATTTTAATTTATATGCATTGTAGCTTCTTTTGAAAATAGCAGCAGGAAAATGTTTAAAATCCTTGTAGGTATTTGGAGATTCCAAAATGTTGCTAGATTGGGACAATAATAGATGTATAATTGAAAAATTGATGCCACCTCCAATCATGAATCAAGTATAGGAGGTAAAGAGAAATGTTGATGTTCTCTCCTTCACCCATGTTTGTAGAGAATTCAACACAAAGGAATATCAACTATCAAATGAAGCTTTATTGTTGTGAGAGAGGTTCCTATATAAATAAGAATTCAAAGGAAGAAGAAAAATATCAAATTCTAAAATATTTATTTTATAATGAAATATATGCAAGAAGTTTTATTTTTTATTTGTACATGATCATTGTCTAGTTGTTTAAAGCCTTGGGGTTGTAGATTTTTTTGTTAAAAAATGTTTTAAAGGCTACTCTAGAGGAGCCAAAAAAGACTACAATAAGTAGTAATAGGCTAGAGAAAAAGATTGATTTAGAATGGGTCAAAGATTATATATTATTTTTTGAACCTTTTAAGGTTGTGTTGACGAGTCCAAATGTCTTTTCAAGAAGGTAAGGGAGAACGCTCGATGGAAGGTCCTGATTAGACATAATCTCATTTGGGATAATGTTTTCGACCAGTATGTGGGCCTAGTTGCCACTCTAGAAGATTTTAAATTGTGAATCTGAGAACAAAATGTTCTCGGATAAATTAAAATATAAATTAAACAATTAATTATAGCTATCTAAAGCTACACTAATCTAAAACTATGTTAATCTATCCTATTCTAAGCAAGAGCAGACTAAAAGCATGAGCACAATGAAAAATTATATCACCAAGAACAGAAATAGTTCAAGTATACTAGTGATAAATGAAAAAAATAATGATATAAACACATTACAATTAGTTGCAAATTATATATATAACATTATTTTTGTGCTCACAAGGAAATTGGTAACAACATAATCATCAAGAACTGAGCCAAGAAATAGTTCATATAACAGAGTTCCATAATACTTAAGCAAAAGACAAACACATAAAGAATAATGTCATACACATTTTCCTTAATCACATATTTCCAAAAATTGGCTCTTGATCTTTATTCATTAAGAAGAACAATACTCTCTCCAACTTACAATGGGAAAAAGTCATTTTCTTCTAGTAGTTCTCTCTTTTATAAAATAAGAGAGATTGTTACATTATGTAATTGTCATCATGTCAGATGATAGTTACAAAAATTTGTTTCACATTCTTCATTCGAGCTTTACAATTCGAGTATGATCAAGAAAAATGAAGGGTATATTATAGGATACAATGGCTATGAAATCTTTCAGAGTTCGATACTATCTCTATAGTCCTTCCAAAACGCGTAATATTTCAAGATTAAAACTAACCTATTGAGTTTCATCTTCTCCAAGTCTAATTCACCATCGCAGATTTTGATTGCTACTTCCAACTTTATGTCTTGCTCAGTCTCCGTTATGTAGTCCTTGGCCATTGTAACTAGTCTTGTTCGTTTCACCAAATGTTCATTTAAGACTTCCTTGTTTATCTCTATGATCCAATCAATATCTTGCTAGTTGGAATCCCTTTTAGGTTCCACATTTTCTATCCTTAATTCACTGAGGGTTGCTTCATCTAGATTCAAAATGAATTCCATTTCAATTTCCTATAACAAATAACCTGAGGAATTCCACAGTATTTTGCAAGCTTTGGTTGCCATCTTTTTTGTGCTTTCAATGTCTTCCAGAATGGGCTTCTAGGAATCAAAGAGGACTTGATCCTTCAACTTTTGTTTTGCATTGTAGATTGGCAAAGTAATTGGTGATTCATGATACACATTGTGCCAATCAATGATTCTTTCAAATGTATCTTGAGCTTTATGATGCATGTTCTTCATATATTCTATATGATATGTCAGGATGACCTGGTCATCTATGTTCCTCTAAATTTTGTTTAGCATGTAGAAACATTGTCTTTGTATCGGCTTTAGCTCTTCATTGGTTTTTTTGGCCTCACCTTTAACATCTTCTATGACGAGGGATTCCTTTTGGTTTTCTTTCATGACTTCTTCTAACTTTTATTTTTCTTGTTCCAACCCTAGGATCTTGTGTTCTAGGTTTTTTGTGAACTTGTTGGTTTCTAGGTGTTTTTTTCTCCTAGTTGGCTACTTTTTGTTCATGAATTGTCTTCAACTACTATGTTTCCTATGAATGTGTAAAATTAAGAGATTCTATCTCTTTCTTGTGTATACTTTTAGTTGTGTTACTATTTCCCTCTAATTCTGCATTTAATTTGTCCCTTTGGATTTGCAACAACTTTTCTATTTCTTCTCGGTGTAGCTTCTCAGAAGTACTAGATTCCCTCTTGAACTCAATAGTCATATCATATATTTGGGTTCTAAACACCTCTTCAAGTTTAGCCAGTTTTTTGTGGGTTTTATCCAATGCAACACTCAATTCACACACTAACATTGCATTCGTTCCTGCAAATGCATTAATGTTTGAAGCATTTTGCAGGGCATTTTTTTTCGGATCTAGACCCACTTTCCACACAATTGACCTTTTTGAAGACCCTTGACTAAGAAATGTTTATTCTGTATTTATCTTATTTTACCTTTTCTCAATCCCTCTTTTTTTGTTGTTGTAATAATACGCTCCAACAACTACTACAAAATATTCCAACTCCATTACCTAAGATGATTATGAAAACTTTCCTAGGATTTGCTTCAGAGGAGTGCACTCTTGAATAGGTATGTTTACTATGTTGACAGTTGGCATACTTGCTACACCATTTTTATCTTCGTCCATTTTTCTTTTCTTTTGTCTTTCTTCTTCTTGGTCTACTTTTCCTTTTTCTCTACATCATACTCTTATTTTGCTTCTATCTCAACATTCTTCTTATTTTCTTCACCATTATTTTTAAGGGCTTCATCCCCCTTCATCTTCTCTTCTTTATTTTGTTTTTTCTTGTCTTGCTCCTTCTTCTCCATTTCTAGTTATGTTTTCTTCTGTTGGAATTTGTCTTCAACTTCCAGGGATTTTTTTAATCTCTATTTTTCTTCCTTCTTCGTTTTCCTTTTCTTCTTGCTTTTCTTTTTCTTTGACAATAAGCAATATGAACTACTCTTTGGCTATTTTTATCTTCTCTTCCTCTTCTCTTTGTATTTTTTTCCTGGCTGGCTCATCTTGTAGTCTATTTACTACCTTTTCAAAGAAAAAATATCATTTGAAGACTTCTTATGCGCAATTTACTTCATGTATCACAGGGTGTGTCAATTTTACTACTTTGATATGGTCACTTACCAAACTTATCAAGTCATGTCCCTTGGCTTCTTCTATGCATAGGAATATTTTTTGTAGAGATTCAACTTATTTTATGGCATGAGGATCATTGGACAAGGTATATCTTCCTATATTCAAAGGGAATTCATGCCTCTTTTTTTTGTTTCCTACTGACGTGAAAGATGCATTACTTATTTTATTGTCTGATAAGAAATCTCTCTAGCCAAAAACATGTTGGGAGCATATTTTGTCATGAGATGCGAGGCTTGGGAAAACCCATAAATTATTACATAAGTGTAATATTAACCTATGTGCCAGTCCCCAATGTCTCTCAAGTTTGTTATGGCTCCCTGTGATATTATGTGGGGTGGATGACCAAAAATCATGGTGAACAAGGGAGCTAAGAAATAGTCACAGAGATCATATATGTAACTCTTGTAGTTAATGTCCCATGGTTTTGAACAATATATATGGACAGATGGTAGGTTCAGGTTCCATTCCTATCCTTAAGCAAGGAAGTGAATGGAAGAACATATTGCATCAGTTAGGTAAGCATACATGAAAGAAATTTGTTTTTTCAAACCTTGAGCTTCTTGAGCTATCTTAAAGATGTTGAATGCAAGGTTTTGTGCCCAGTTGAAGATTTCTCATGTTTTGACCATGGTATAAGCCATCGATAACCATTCCTTATAAAATGAGTTCTTGTCTCCTCACCATATAACCTGCATATCATGGTACTCAATAATTTGTAGGGTCCTTTAAAATTTTGTGCCAAGATTAGTCATTCACCTTTATTGACACATATTACTTCATCATTCCACCAATATTCCATTAACTCATCGAAGTCTTCATTATCTTCCCCGAACTTCTGCAAGAATGGCTTGTTCAAGGATATTGTAGATTCCTGAGGTGATAATTGATGTGGATGTCTTCTGATTTTAGAGATGCTACTGGAATATTTGATTCATTCATTATAGTATTTGTGTCATCATCCATATGAGTGAAACACCATCTCACAACATCATTGTATGGGAAGAATATTGGGCTAGTGACTATATCATGTATCCCACTTTTCTTAATGTTGTGATAAGATTCGAGATCTTCATCTTCAAGAGGGAAATATTCATTCTTGAAGATATTATATATTTCATTCTGTCATGCACAATGCTCCCTTACATTGAAGTAGTTCATGTCTGTCATTAGAATGTCATTTGGTTTATTGATGGGTGTCGGTACGCTCGCTTGAGGATTTTTTCCCCTTCTAGTATATGACCGTGACATACTGTTTCTCTGGGATTTTGCAATAAGCAATACCATAATAAGTTTATCGGGTTATTAATATCAACATAAACGGTTGAAATCAATATTATATGTGTACCTATTACTCTGGAATTCCACATATGTTTTTGGACTAGCTTGATGAGTATGCAAAGCTTTCTCAGATTCAGAAAAGATGAATAATGCATCAATTAGGGTATTAATTGGGTTTTATGCACTCAAATGTTACTTCAATCTTTCTACAATCAATGCTAAATGGGATACAACATGTATTGAAGTGGAGAAGTACAACACCATTAATACTCTCGGAAAGATATTTTCTCTAATCCCACGTTATTGGATGTACAACCTCAGAATAGAATCCTCGAGAGCTTTGATTTAGAGAAAGGTTATCTAATAGTACGATCAAGAAGGAGATATTGATAAGGACCTATATGAATGCTTCTAGTCTCACATGCCTTCTGACTCAAATATTCACCAAGAAATATTTATTTTTTGTGTTAGGAAATATGTCAGTGATGAAATGTTATATGTTTGCATATGTGATTTGCGTTCATTTGTCTTGTGCAACATATTTGTGGATCATCTTAAAGTGATCTTGTCAGGATGGGTTATCGAAACATGGAACATTGAGAGGTAAACCCTCACAAGAAATCTTTTGATAGGGATATCAGAGAGGATCCATTAGGAATGTGATCCTTCAAAAGGAAATATGGTGCATGGTTGTTTCTTGTTCCAATGGGGGTTTCCATGAAGGAATATTTTGTGTTTCGAAGATTGCACTTCCACAAAAGAGCGTTATATGTGGGGTAGATTAAACACATTTATAATGCTAAGTTGGACAATGGTATATGGATCGCCAAATAATGTGAATGGTTATCTCAGGTCCCTACCCATGTTCTCATGACTCTTACCTTCTCACACTGGTTCTTTTGGGAAAATTACCTCTTGTCACAAAGTCACAATGTAGATGCCTCACGATATAGCAAAGTTCTTATGTATCGGGAGTAGTTCATCAGGGAAATTCATTCAAGAATTAATAGTGTGCACATCACATGGACCCTTCTGATGAAGGAAGATCCGACAATGAAGAGTCCAAATACCATCAATCTTTGAATTTCAAAATGTTTCTACAACCTGTATATGTTTGGCTCTTACGAGAAGACTCTAATAGAGGATACTCGATATCCTGTCGGATTTCATACTTTGGAAAACGATTGACAATTGCATATATGTTCCTCCTGAGTGGGGATTTTTTGATGAGTAATGATCTGACAAACCTTTATGCGTGATTGCATGAGTGTATATTTTCCTTGTAAGTAAAAAATGGATCCCGAAAAAGTGATTATAGTTTATTCATTAAGGGAAAGGGCTAAAAAAAGACATATAAAACTCAAAAGATCTTTGATCACCATAGATATCTTTAGTTAATCTATATAGAATAATAATTCCTATACAAGTAGCAAATCAAGTTATTAGTGATTAAAATCCTTGTTGGAAAATTTTGATAGGGGGACCCATTGTAATTCTCTAGAGGAAAGAATTCTAGTGGGTAGTTGTGGGGGCATAACAAATGACAACTTGTTGGGAAGAACCAGTTGTATATGTATTTAAATGTACCTCCAAGTTGTAATAGTCATTATGTTCAAGGCTTGTATAAATTTACAGGTATGCCTACACTGTGGAACCCACATCGTCTAGCTTTTTTGTTGAAAGATTAAACAATTAAAACAACCTGGATGTTCCTTTGAGTAATTTTTGTGAGATGGTATGGGTTTAATTTTGTTAATTTCAATGCAAAATCATCCAGAAAATGCAATAAGGGAAGAATTGAATTGTAGTATTTAAAATGCATTGGGGATGAGGCCATCATATTTAATTTCCTTGACAATAATAAAAAAAATGTATAACAATGTTGTAGATGTGGATTGCTCAACATTTAAACAAATTCAATCTCCCAACCATCAATCCAATTTCAAAGTTGTATATATTATTCACCAGCCAAACAAATTGACAAGAATAAAATAACTATACAGGAAACCTAGTGATTTAATCAACTCAATTGCACATAGTCAACCACATTGAACAACCGAGATTACCCTAAAACCAAAATGGAAAAACCAGTAAAGATGGGTTTTACGTTATGCTCAAAACTTTATAATTGGAGCCATACACTCTTAATAAAGATTCCTATATTCTTACTCATTGGCAATGTTTTTGCAAATTTCTTTGGTTTAAAGAAAAACTTTGTTCATTGTGGATAGGATCAAAATCTCTTCTTCCTTCGATCATCAGATAGGATACATCCTTCAACCTTCTACTACAACCTATTCTTCTTCCCACACTACACTTTTTTCCATCTCTCTTGGTTATTTTTGCATCAAGAAAACAATATTTATTAAAATGGTGCCATGGAATTCCAACCATCAAGTGATTTAATTGACCTTCTTGTGGTCTTTGTATTTTAGTCTTTAGTGGCCAATGGCTTCATACATTGAAAATAATTCTTTTTGAAGTTTGGAATCATTTCGATCCACTTTGGATCACAAGTTAATTCAATAACAAAGCCCCAAGTGGAACACTACACTTGACTACGACATGGAACAATAAGATTGTTAGGATATTTACACACTTAGGTGTTATTTAAGATCAACTTGGTCTAATGTGTCATTAGGTAAAAGTTTGTTTCTTAGTGTGTTTCTTTAGTATGTATTAGTATGCATTTGTAGTTAGGAAATTTGATTGTCACGATATGTTCCCAACATAGAGTGATCTGACGGTTCATATTCTCCTCGATCTTAATGACTACATTGATCCATGGCTTAACACCCTATTGGTCCATGATATCTATTTAAAGAGCATGGAGGTTCATTTTCCGATGATCAATTTTTAGAAACTCTCTTGTAAAATATCTCTGTAAATTTCTTTTACATTAATAAATTGCTCCAAGTGGCCACATTGGTTGGGTTCGTGGATGTTTCCCCGTAGGGGTTTTACAACGTGAAAACATCGATGTGTTGATATTTGATATGTTTGTGTGAGTGGTTACTAAAGGTTTTTTTCCTCTGTTGGAATACATGTGTTGTCGAACATGGTATCAGAGTGCATATGAAGATGTGCTCTCATTGTAGATCGATATCGTGAAGCCATGTTGCATCATATCTGGTTTCTACCATTTATGTACATGTTTGGGATAAGAGGATTGTTCCATTGCATCCAGAGTGCTTGTTTCAATCAGGAACACTTTTTGTTGACTCAAAAAGTTTTTGTTTTCTCAAGATATGACCATTTCAATAAGATTTGGAGGTATAAATCCCTAATACGCCCTTTTAAATTTTTGTAGAGTTATTATTTATTTATTTATTTTATCAGGATTTATACTATTTCCCTACACCCTGTGTGATCTTAGAAAATCATAAACAAATCAAAAAAATTTCATATTTTCGATAAGCTAACCAAGATCTAACCCTTGTTGTCGTTGAGAAGTGATTTTTTTTTCTTGTTTGAAAATAGATTTTTATGAGCACACTCTCCAAGGCCATCTTCAACAACAACAACAATCCTCCTTCTAAACAATACAATATGTTTTGCACTAGCTCACTTGGTTAGAAGGTGTTTTATTAAGTAAGAGGTCTTCAGTTCAAGTCTTTTTTTTGTTAAATTTTTTTTTAAGTTCATGCATCCATTGTAAAGTGTATTTCACTCCAATTATAAAAGTGAATTACTTTAAGTAGCTTTAATATTTTATTTTTAAAGTTATTTATTTTGCATGTAACTTTCCTTTACAAAGTAACTTCATTGTAATCCTCGTTTATTCTATAAAAGTGGGTCACTTCATAAGCAACTTATTTGTAAAAGTGAGGATATTGGAAGGGTTATCACCACGTGGACCAACTTTTACTTGCCACGTGGCTCTTTGGTTACCGTTTATGCCCTTTTTTCCAAAAGGTCTTAACTTTCACATCTGAAGTCCGTTTTCAGTGCCTTTTTTTTAAAACAACCTATTTTTTCAATATATTTCCATCGAGACCGTCGGTTTCAGTTTTTAAATCCATATTATCAGGATATTCAATACGGTTTCTTCTAGTGATATTTTTTTTACCAACACCAACTACTTCCAATGGAAATCCCATATGGGGGATTTATTAATAAGTAAAATATTGTACCAGATTACCTTGGGAAAAGAAATAGAACCTATTGATGATGAAAATAAAATCCAATGGGAAAATAAGAATGATGAAGCACGTGGATTGATTGGAATGTTCATCTCTCATTATTTAAGGTTTCACCTTCAAGGAATTTATGACCTTGATGAAGCTTGGGAAAAGATTGAATCTTTGTTTAGTAAACACAATATTATTCAATCCCACCAGATAGAAAATCAGATAATGACTTTAAGTCCAAATGATTTTTCTTGCATTGAAGACTATTTGTCTAAGTTCAAAACACTTAGACTTTTATGTGCAAAATGTAACATAAAAATGGAAGAAGAGTGTTGCATATATATTATTCTCTCTAATCTTGGTAGTTCATATTCAGTGTTTCTATCTACCTTTTATGTCACCAGAGAAGCTCTAGGGAATGCTTATAAAAATACCTCTCTTGAGTCCTTTTGTCATGCTTTTATTAGAGAGAAAGATAATGTTTGTGCAACTTGGAGTGATCGGAACTATAGGTATCTCCACCAAAGCCTTAGTGGCCTAACGGAAAGATAAACCCAAAAATCCCAAGAAGCAACATCCTCGCCACAACAACAAGCATAACAAGGGTCATAAACCCACTCAGCCAGATTCCGCTCCTAATGGTGACAAAGGAGAAAAATCTAAAAGTAAAAATATTGACAGACATTGCAACTTTTGAGGGAAACATGGTCATTATGAGTCCAAATGTTTTAAAAAGATAGTAGCTTTAGAAGCAACGATGAAGAAGCACAACATCAGTATTGATTGTACTTCTTCTTCCTCTTCTCATGGACATGCACTTTATGCTTCTTTTTTCTCCTTCATTGCAACTTCTACTTCTTCTTCTTATGAGTGGCTTATTGATTATGGAGCACCTTATCATATGAATAAGGATAAAGCCATATTTTCTTCTCTAAATGAATGTAACACCAAGAAAATATTTGTTGGTGATGATAGATCTCTTAGTGTTGTAGGATCTGGAATAGTTTATGTAGATAATGGTCATTTCAATGATGTATTATTTGTTCCAAGTATTTCTTGTAACCTTCTATCAGTATATCAAATCACTCATTTAGGTGAAGGTAAAACCGTAGATTTTTCACCTCACCAAGTTGTAATCAAGGATCTAAAAGATCCTCAACATGTTCTTGCAATTGGAATTGTTGATGATATTACCAGGTTGTACAAGTTTGACAACTTTGGGTCATCATCATTTCTATTAGTTTCTATTGCTCACAGCGATGATTTGAGGAAATTTTGACATCAGTGGTTTGGTGATATAAACTATCACTCATTGCAGTAACTATGTAATCAACAAATGGTGACTAGTCTTCATATAGTTTTGTGTTGGTTGTGTTCTCGGAAAACATCATCGAGACAATTTTGACAAACGTGCCTCTTGGCACACCTCAACCCCTTTGTAGCTTGTTCACAGTGACTTGTGTGGTCCACTTTCTTCTCCTTCATTTTATGGGTGAAAGTATTTCTTAACCTTCATTGATGGATTTTCTGGACACACTTGGGTTTACTTCTTAAAACTTAAGAGTGAAGTTTTTGAAAAGTTCTTGGCCTATAAGGCCCTTGTAGAAAATAATTCTCGACATCAACTTCAAATATTAAGAACAGATAATGGAGGAGAATATGTGAACAATCAATTTACAATTTACTGCATTGCACAGGGCATCCAAATACAACACATTATTCCATATACACCACAACAAAATGGTTTTTTTTAAATAAAGAACTGCACTTTAAAATAAATGGCTAATTGTATGATCCAATCTAAGGGATTAAGTCTAAAGTATTGAGCGGAAGCCATTAACTGTGCAAATTACATAGTAAATCACACTCCCATTGAAGCTCTTAAAAATATCACAATAGAATAAACATAGATAAAATTAAGCCATATTGATCCAAGTGGATATCGGTGGTCACCCACCTATTCCATGGGCTCGAAAAAGAGTTTTCCATCTTGGCAGTTTTTCGACAGTTTTTCAGGTTCCAAACCTTCGAGGTCATTTTGAGGCCCTAAATGACGTTTTTTGGGGATTTGGGGCCCAGGTGACTACTAAATGTACTTATTTGGGCCAGTCAAAAGTCATTCTTCTTGGTTATACCTTTCTAGCGGTGTATCAAGCGCCCCAAATGGATATCGTATGAAAAATTTATGCCCCCGTGAAGTTGACGTATCAACTACCCCCATCAGGGCCCACAAACCTTTTAGCTTTTCATCTTCTAAGGTTAGGGTTTTGGATTTTACTTATGTTAAAAATGGATTTGGAGCCTCATTAAAATGATCATGTTCTTTCGAATGCGAGTAGTCGTCACATCTCTTCTCAAAGACAAGGTGCCACCATTCCAGCGAGTCTTTCACTCTGTATTTTTACAGTCTCTATACATTTCTTTCATTAATAGAAATCGTGTATTACTGTATTTATCTGTCTCTGGAAATATTTATGTGTAGTTCATTGTAGTATCTACGATTTCATTTTGTTCTCAAAAATAATTCAGATCACAGATGTAAGTCACTTCCATGTATTTGGCAGTGTCACATGGGCTCACATTCCTAATGAGAAAAGGAAAGCATTGCAGCCTAAAAGTGAGAAGTGTATATTTGTTGATTATTATGAAGATGTCAAAGGTTACTGTTAACCATTGACCAAGTTTTGAGAGATCCTTGGTCAAGTTTGACCATTTTGGACTTCGACAACCTATCGAAGGTGGAACGCAAGACAAAGCAGAGATCGCAAGATCTCAACCCCTTTTTGGGTCCTTTTTGGGATTTGGGAATATGTAACAGGTATGGGAATGTCGACCCATGGGTTTACCCGTGCTTAGGCCTATTTTGTAATTGTAATATACCAGATATAAAATGTATGAAGAACAGAAATAAAATGCTAGTAATGGCAGAATAACAATGATATAATCAGAACATTCACCACAATAACACTGAAATGATATAAGAATAACAATAGAAATAGCACTTTGAATCTGAAAGCAATGTTCACGGGCCTCTTCGAGGGTGCAACCTCCCGTTGAGCAGATCTCTATTACAATAATATCCAAGCTAGGGTTCTCATACCCTCGACTCCTATTTATACTAAAAAGAAGCATCTAGAGGAAGATCCTTCTAGAAGTGAAAGCTTCTATTAGGTCTTCTTCCATATGCCTTATTCTATTTTATTGAAAGGACTTATTAATATTGACCTTTATTACATCTGAATATATTGTTCTACCTATGTGCGGGTTAGGACCCTAACATGTCCGCCCCCTTAAAAACAGCCTTGTCCTCAAGGCTTGAGATGAGAAAATTACTGCAGAATGGTAGTTGGTTCCCAAGTGGCGTTTGCTGAAGTTGTATCTTTCCACTGGACTAGAACTTCCTTGATGGTTCTCTGATGTAGGAAATGCTCACGCTGGTCCAAAACTGCTTCTGGTTGTAGCCAAATGGATCCTTCTTCAGCTAACTCTCGAAGGTTGGTTTGAATTTGGCACTTAGTTCCAATCACCTTCTTTAAGCATGAAAAATGAAAAACAGGATGTAGATTCGAATGGCTGGGCAAAGCTAACTGATAGGTGAATTGTCCCACATTCTTGAGCACAATGTAAGGACCATAAAATTTGGGCGCTAGCTTCTGACAATGCTCAACCTTGAGGGAAGTTTGCTTGTAAGGTTGTAGTCGAAGAAACACCTGATCGCCTTCTACAAATTGACATTCAGAGTGACCTTAATCTGCTTGTTGCTTCATGCAATTCTGTGCCATGACTAAATTCTCTTTGAGGGTATGGAGAATGGCCTCTCAAGATGTAAGTGTTAGGCCAACCGCCTAGACCTTCGAGGCATCCGGTAAGTATGAGAGAACTGAAGGTGGCTTCTGTCCATATACCGCTTCAAAAGGAGTCATGCGTGTAGTTGTATGGTATGAAGTGTTGTACCACCATTCAGCTAGGGGTAACCATTGAGCCCACTGATTTTTCTTTTCTGAGGAAAAACACCTCAAATATGTTTCCAAACACTTGTTGACAACTTCCGTTTGGCCATCATTTTGGGGATGATAAGTTGTGCTGAAATGCAATTATGTGCCTTGTATCTTGAACATTTCTTGCAAAAAATTGCTTGTGAAAGTTGGGTCGTGATCAGAAACAATAGAGTGTGGCATGCCATGAATATTGAAGACCCGATCCATGAATATTTGAGCCACTGTGGATGTTGTAAATGGGTGTTGAAGGGCACAGAAATGAGCGTACTTGGAAAGGTCATTAACAACCACCATGATGACAGATTTATTTCCCAATTTGGGTAAGACAGTAATAAAATCCATAGAGAAATCCTTCCAAATAGAAGGTGGAATCGGCAACAATTGTAGTGTGCCCGGTGATTTGACTGTTTCTCCCTTGTTGCATTGACACACGTCAGATTCAACTACAAAATTACGAATGTCCTATTTCATACCATCCCAGAAAAAGGAACGTTTGACCCTGTCATAGGTTTTGGTGAACCTGGAGTGCCTTGCTGTGGGTGTACCATGAAGGTCAGAAAGTACTGTGGATTTAATCTTTGATTGTTTACTTAAATACAAACATACTTTGTATCGAAGTTCTTCATGGAGCCAAGAGTACCCTAGGGAAGCTAGAGCATTGGACTGCAATTGTCGGATCAACTGCGAAGTTTTGGGGTCTTGTAGCCATTCCTGGAAAACGGCTTGGAGCTAATCTGGTACAATGAATGAAAGAGAAAAAAGGGATCCTTCATCTTCATATTTTCTAGAAAGTGCATCCGCAACCACATTGTCTTTGTCTTTCTTATAAATGATCTCATAATCATATCCAAAGAGTTTAGTCACCCATTTTTGTTATTTGGGGGAGGAAATGCATTGTTCCATAAAATACTTGAGGCTTTTATGGCCTATCTTAATTTGGAACCATTGCCCCAATAGATAAGGATGCCATAGATCCACGACATGCAAAATAGCCAACATTTCCTTTTCATAGATGGATTTGCCCAGATTTATTTCAGATAGTTGCTTGCTGGTAAAGGCCAAAGGTCGACCCTCTTGCATAAGGACAACACCAATTCCTTTCCCTGAGGCATCACATTCCAACACAAAGGTATTTCTGAAATCGGGAAGGGAGAGGACTGGAGTGGTGCACATGGCCATCTTCAAGGTTTGAAAATCTTGAGTAGCGGTTGGAGTCCAAGTGAAAGAGTTCTTTTTGAGGAGAGAAGTGAGAGGTGTTGCAATCTTCCCATAATTCTTAACAAACTTGTGATAATACCATGTTAAGCCTAGAAATCCACGCAAGCTCTTAAGAGTCTTTGGTTGAGGCCAGTCTTGCATAGCTTCAATCTTTTTAGGATCCACCCTGATGCCATCTTTGCCAACCAGATGACCCAAGTATTCTACTTTTGAGGCGCCAAAAGCACATTTAGACTGTTTCAGAAAAAGTTGGTGCTGAGAGAGTAGATGGAGAACTCGATCCACATGAGCAAGATGGTCTATCCAGGTTTTGATATAGATGAGGATATCATCAAAGAAAACTAAGACAAAATGGTGGAGAAAAGGACGGAAGACATGATTCATGAGGCTTTGGAAGGTGGAGGGGGCATTACACAAGCCAAAGGGAATGACCAAAAACTCATAGTGGCCCTCATGAGTTCTAAAGGAAATCTTGGGAGTATCTTCCTCTTTCATACGTATCTAGTGGTATCCTAAACGAAGATCTAGTTTAGTGAAGAATTGGGCACCACTCAATTCATCCAGGAGGTCATCAATGAAAGGAATGGGGAATTTGTCTTTGATGGTAAGTTTGATGAGGGCACGGAAGTCAGGACACATTTGCCAAGAACCTTATTTCTTCAATACCATGACCACAGGAGATGAATAGGGTCTCGTACTAGGGAGGATAATGCCTACATTAAGGAGTTCCTAGACCATTTTCTCAATTTCATTTTTTTGGGAAAAGGGGTGATGATACGGACGGATATTGGGAGGAAAGCTTCCCGATACAAGGGGAATGGAATGATCATGAACACCACGGGAAGGAGGGAGGCCTTGGGGAGTGGAAAACACCAATTGATGTTTAGAAAGGATGGCTTGGAGCTCTTGCAGTATGGAAGGTGTCTATGTTGCTTGTATGGCATGGAGTTGGGCAATAACACTAAAATGACCCTTTTTGAGCAGCTTTTCCATGCGATGAGAACTAATGATCTCAGGTGAACCTACAGTGATTCCTTGGAACTTATATTAGTGGCCCTCTTGGTCGAATTGCATGGTTAAGTCTTTAAAATCCATGAGAATGGACCCAAAGTCCTTAGCCAGTCTGCACCCAACACACTGTCACAACCTCCCATGTCGATAGCAAACATATGGGATTTCAGGTGGTAGTCACCAATTTGGAGACACACATTTTCACAATGCCCTCCACATTTCATGGAACCACTATTGGCAATCATGATTTGGAAATTATTGACGGCATGGATGTAGCAATGAGTTTCTTGGGCAATGCGGCGATGAATAAAATTATGGGTACTGCCACTATCAACTAGAATGATGACCTTCCGATGCTTGATGTAACCGATTAGCTTGAGGGTTTAGGGAGTGGAAAAGCCAATTAGAGCATTGAGGGAAATGACCGGTTCTACTTCGGGAGGGTCTGAGGGAGGGGTTATGTTAGTGGATTCAGGTGATTCAGACATAGAGGGAGTTTCTTCATCTTCTTCTGAAATCTCCTCAGAGATGGCCATAAAAATCTTTTTTTATTTACACTTGTGGCCCAGGAAATATTTTTCATCACAGTTATAACAAAGGCCTTTGAGTTGGCATTCAGCCATTTCATCCTGAGTCAATTTTTAGATCTTTAGTGGAGCAGAGGGAGTAGTGGGATTTATTGGTTTAGGGAAAGGGATGAAGGAGGGTTTGCAGTTTTGAGAAGATACAACCTATTGTTCTTCTTTGTCTCTTTTGGTAGCCTCCACCCAACTCTCAGGCTGAGAAATGAGGACATGGCCCCGAATTTCATCCTTGAGGCCACTAATAAAACACTCTCAGAAAAATGCATTAGACATGCCCTCTGTTCTAAAATCTAGGCACTCAAAGGCAGCTATAAAGTCTTCCACTATTCCTAATTGTTTCAGCTTTGTCAAACAGCCCAAATGGTTGGTGTCAGTGTCAAAGCGTTCATAAATCTCTGCCACAAATTGTGTCTAAGCAATATACCCTTGACGAGAATTTTTTCTCCATTACCACCATTGCCAACGTTCTTGATCTAGATGGAGAACATCATATCGGATTTTGGCCAAGTCATCTGTAATGTTGTATAAAGAGAAGTAATGTTCCATTTGGGTTAACCAACCAGTGGGGTCCGAGCCATCAAATTTGGTCACATCCACCCATGGAAGGCATAGGTCACGTTGAAAGTGATGCTTCTGCAAGGCATGGGAATGAGAGGAATGGTCACCTTCAGTATGTGGGGGTGAGGAAGAGGAAGGGTTATCTATAGGGATATGCAGTTTGGTGCAGAGTGTCGAAAAGACTGTTTCAAGTTGGGTGGTGAGGTCTTGTTTGATTTCACCCATTGAGGACTGGATGGTTGTATTGATGGCGATGACATTGGCATTGAGTTGTTTCACTTCTTGATGGGTCTCAATGAGACCAGAATGCAAGGTGTTGAAGCGAGCTTCCAAGTCTTGGCTACAAGTATGGGCCATGAAGATGGGGGAACTGAAAAGGGGCAAGCGGGGTAAAAAAAAATTGCCAAAAAAATGATATGGATGAATGTGATAAGGGCGAAGAGATGAATCCAATGGAATAGAGCTGAAATAATGGTGAAAACATTTCCAGACTTTTTTTTTTTTTTTTTACATTCGGTCTGAAGAATACTACAGAGAGGAAATGCCCAAATGCTCAACCAGAAAGAAATGTGTATTTACTTGGAAACCTTAACATAGTTGTGTGGCAATAGATCTTGTTTGTTTTAATTTGTTTATGTTTATGTCCCCAAGGGTTAGGTATTCAAGGGTTCTACAGACAAAGGTTTTCCCTATGCTATAGCTCTCTGATATATGTGCGGGGTCCAACAGTAGTACTTGGCCCAATATCTCAGGGAACTAACTCAGGAGGATAGACCGTACCCTTAGTCGTACTTCCCGACTACCCAGGTACTAGAGAGTATCTTCCCAAGTGCTATTCTCGATGACACTATAGCAGTCAGGCGGCCGATCAGTTTATCTAAAGAGGGCTTCAGGTAATCTAGGCCGATTCATACATAGGTGTTGTCTGATGCGCTACCACTTGAAGGGGTACCAACAGGGGTTACAAGGGTGGCCAACAGATGTGCGCTTAAGTACCGCTTGTATTTCCTGCGTGTATGAATCTCTCAACCATGGGTTTATGCGTGTAACGACAGATCTCTGTGGCTTAAAGACGCTAGAATACGTCTCTACCCTGAAAAATATTTAACCCACACTTTCTGCCGAGGAAAGTGCTCTAATACCACTTGTAATATACCAGATATAAAATGTATGCAGAACAGAAATAAAATGCTAGTAATGGCAGAATAACAACAATATAACCAAAACATTCACCACAATAACACTGAAATGATATAAGAATAAAAACAGAAATAGCACTTTGAATTTGAAAGCAATTTTCACGGGCCTCTTCAAGGGGGAAACCTCCTGTTGAGCAGAGCTCTATTACAATAATATCCAAGCTAGGGTTATCATACCCTCGACTCCTATTTATACTAAAAAGAAGCATCTAGAGAAAGATCCTTCTAGAAGTGGAAGCTTCTATTAGGTCTTCTTACGTCCGCATTATTCTATTTTATTGAAAGGCCTTATTAATATTGACCTTTATTACATCCGAATATATTGTTCTACCTCTGTGCGGGTTAGGACCCTAACAGTAATATATAAATAGATGTAAGGAATATATGGTATAGAAGAGGCATCTAGGTGATGTTATGCTAAGTGCAAGTGTGGTTTGTAAATGCTTGTGTGCATACTGTGAGAAACTTGCAGAGCTAAGTGCAAGTGATTGTAACAGACTGTGAAGAGATTTGTGCTGTAGTGCAAGGAAGGAGGATCTAGCGAGGTGCACAGATCTCATGTCCTGTGCGGAGTAAGGTTTTTGTGGCTCTGTGTATGTATTTGATTGAAGAAGCTAATAAAGAAGAAGAGTTGGTGGACATAGCCCCAGGGTGGGGGTGAACCACGTATATGTTGTGTTGCTCTGCCTTGTGCTATGTGTTGGTGTACTTATGTGTTATTTGCTATGTGATTGACATGGATAGATAAATAGATATGTTATACTTTTTGTTTATGATGAATATAAATGTTAGATCTGACCTCTGTGAACTTGATTAGTGCTTGAATCTGCTAGATCTGATCTAATTCCTTATGCTAAGTTCTTAGATACATTAGATCTGGGTGAATGGTGTGATGCTCTGTTCTATGTGTAGAGTAGATATTGGTTAGATATTGATGAAGGCTTACTGATGAGTGCTCTGTTAAATACTAGAATCACATATATGTGTCCCAGCTAAGGTTTCAAACATCTGAGTCCTGTAACCACCCCTGCCTCTACCTCGGGTGAGACTTCATCTTCTTCGCAGGTGTTGCCGAAAGGGCTGGTAGTTAGGGTTTTCTTGGTGTGTTGTTGTAGCATTGAACGCTAGGTCTGCCCCTATGCCAAAAAATGGTTTCGTTGTCAGGACCTGAAACTGTGATTGCTGGAAACTGAGGAAGAAGAAGCTTTGTGCAAAGATTTGACCTGAAACTGTGATTTCTAGGAACCGAGGAAGAAGAAGCTTTGTGCAAATATTCGACCTGAAACTAAGAAAGCCCCATGTGTAGATAGTTTTCCCTAGTGCGCAACATTCTACTTGACTTGTGAAGCTCTGTGCCAAGAAAAGAGGTCAGATCTGAAGAAAAAAGTAAGATTTGCAAGCTTTGTGCTCTAATAAAGGTAAGAATGGTGAAAAGTTCTAGATCTGAAAGATTTGTGCTTTGTAGAAGTAAGACAAGTGGAAAATTTTGTTGGGGGACCGTTGGCCCTTGACCAAGTTTTGAGAGATCCTTGGTCAAGTTTGACCATTTTGGACTTCGACAGCCTATCGAAGGTGGAGCCCAAGACAAAGCAAAGATCGCAGGATCTCAACCCCTTTTTGGGTCCATTTTGGGATTTGGGAATATGTAATGGGTATGGGAATGTTGGCCCATGGGTTTACCCATGCTTAGGCCTATTTTTTAATATATGAATAGATGTCTAGGCAATATAAGGAATATATGGGATAGAAGAGCCATCTAGGTGATGTTATGCTAAGTGCAAGTGTGGTTTGTAAATGATTTTGTGCATATTGTGAGAAACTTGCAAAGCTAAGTGCAAGTGGTTGTAGCAGACTGTGAAGGGATTTGTTCTATAGCGCAAGGATGGAGGATCTAGCGAGGTGCGCAGATCTCCTGTCCTATGTGGAGTAAGGTTTTTGTGGCTCTGTGCATGTATCTAATTGAAAAAGCTAATAAAGAAGAAGAGTTGGTGGATATAGCCCCAGGGTGGGGGTGAACCATGTATATGTTTTGTTGCTCTACCTTATGCGATGTGTTGGTGTACTTATGTGTGATTTGCTAAGTGCTTGACATAGATAGATAGATAGATCTGTTATACTTTGTGTTTATGATGAATCCGAATGCTAGATCTGACCTCTGTGAACTTGCTTAGTACTTGAATCTTCTAGATATGATCTAATTCCTTATGCTAAGTGCTTAGATACATTATATCTATGTAAATGTTGCGATGCTCTATTCTATCTGTGAAGAAGATATTGGTTAGATATTGATGAAGGTTTATTGTTGAGTGCTATGTTAAATACTAGAATCATAGATCTGTGCCCCAGCTAAGGTTGCATACATCTGAGTCCTGCAACCACCCCTACCTCTACCTCGGGTGAGACTTCATCCTCTTCACAAGTGTTGCCGAAAGGGTCGATAGTTAGGGTTTTGTTGGTGTGTTGTTGTAGTGTTGAACCCTGGGTCTACCCCTGTGCCAACAAATGGTTCTATTGTCGATACCTAAAACTATGATTGTTGGGAACTGAGGAAGAAGAATCTTTGTGCAAAGATTTGACCTAAAACTGAGAAAGCCCTGTGCATAGATTTGTTACCCTAGTGTGCAGCATTCCACTTGACTTGTGAAGCTATGTGCCAAGAAAAGAGGTCAGATCTGAAGAAATAAGTAACATCTGCAAGCTTTGTGTTCTGATAAAGGTAAGAATAGTGAAAATTTCTAGATCTGAAATATTTGTTCTCTGTAGAAGTGAGACAAGTGGAAAATTTTGTTTCTAAAGCATGAATCTAGGTATGTTTGATAGATTTTGTCCCAGATCGAAAACTAGAGTAATGGTAGATGAAAGAAGGTTTGATATGAATAGATCTAATAAGAATAGTGAAAGATATGTTATACCTATGCATAGAAAGAATATTTGGACTAACAAATGGATGCAGGATCCTAGAAAGAATTTTTTGTAGGTTAGCTCCTATGATCCCAATGCACAGTACAAAAAGGGTTGGGGATCAGTTAAAAGAAAGAGAGGATTAACCGTCTGTTACAGTTGCACAAGACTAGGACATCTTGCTAAGGAATTCCCTGGGAGAAGACCTAGTTTTCTTTGTTGTAAAGATATGGACCATGAAGTATTGGATTGCCCTAGAATGATTGCTAAAGTTGAAAGAATGAATCTGAAACAAGAAAACCCTAAGGCAGATACAGAAACTAATATTATGGTAGAATCCCATAAAGTATTGCTACATATGAGAGAAACTCTGAATGACCACCGACACGTCAGATTATCAGAGATCTTCAATGAAAAAGAATGCATTGAATCAATATTAGGAGACTTCAACGTTGACTATGTTCTAGATGAGGAAACACAGGTGAATGTTATGACAGAAAGAACCTGGGAAATTTTAGGGAAGCTTTGTATGGCTTCTTCACTAGGAGCAATAGGATTATTCAGAGGAAAACTGATAACCCTATGTGGGAAGCTCGCTCAGATAACTATGAATGTCAATGGAACTTCGACAAAATAAGATGTTGAGATAATTAAATTTATTGAGGACAACGCTCCATTTACCATGTTACTAGGAAGACCTTGGATTGAAAGAGATCAAGCCAAGACGAAGGAACAAGAAGAAGCCTTAGAGTAGAAGAAGCAAGAGTTACAAGATTTTATAACTAAAAGGATCACACACTTGATTGAAGAATGGGAGAACATACCACAGCTATTTAACAACAACAGCGTAGATATCAAAGTTGCAAGAACACTAGAGGACACATAGAAGACTGAAATACCTATCTCAGATAAAGAATAAGTATTACCCTTGAATCCTAGGAAAGAATCTCCACAACACGAAGTCACTATGTCCAAAGAAGATAAGAATCATAATGGGAAAAGGGATACCGAGATGAAACTCACTGGAAAGAAGGCTAGAAAACTAAGTAAGAAGAGAGCTAAGATAGAAAAGTTGCAGAAAGATCTAGAAGGAACCTTGCAGAAGTAAAATTTGCAAAATTGGAGCTTCGTCGAGATATCAGCACAGCGACACATGGCACTTCGCCAAGGAAAAGAAATATAGTTATTGGGGACATTATAACTGTTAGACCAACGCTCTGAACGGGTAGTAAGGAATTTATGACCAGACAACTTGCCATCAGAATGGTGCCATAATGGACAGAACAGAGTTCATGAAGGCTTCATACCCATTGCAAGTGACCCGTTGTCGAGTTACCTATTTATCCTGTCGCACAATGCACTGAGAACACTTTTTCCAACCAATAAATTGAGCCCGCATACTATTTTTATCTTACACAGTGATCATCGAATTGTTGCCATCTATTCCATTGCAGTACCTAAGTTAATATAAACCCGATCTAGTTAATCCTGAGTGCGTATGTACGAGGAGCTCAACACAGTCGAAGAATCTGTGACAAAATTACTCCTCGACCTGATGATTGAAAGAGTCATGTCGGAGAGAGGATTATTTGTAGGTGTACATGCTTTATCCACAATAACAGTGCAAGCATCTCCATCGACTGCTCATAGAGACGGACCATCCTGGCCATCAAATGAAAAGAGAACCAAGCACAAGGATGATCTAGTGAATGTCAAATTGATCCTGACTATATTACCCACCTACATACCACCTCTGAGCGGTGCAATAAATAGAGATAGCGTGCCCAGAGATTTCGAGTACACCTTGGTCACTGTGAATCTCTCGAAGGGGATCCGTGCAGTTCGAGCAAACCAAGACAATATTGCAGCATTGAAGCTCAGCGACTTCAACCTCAGTGACTGAAAATTCTATAACATGCTCGCCCCACATAAGTATCTGACTAGAACGAAGGGGGAGAATTCAAAGATAATCCCCCAAGCATGGACCCATAACCTCATGCAATCCACCCTGTTGAACGTCATGAAGATCCCACACTTCGGAAGACACTAGGAGGTGAATGCCCATGTCAAGTTGCTTCTTTCTTGTTACCATGGCGGCTATTTGTGGTTAGACCGTCGTATCACAATTGATCCGACACTGATCAATCGGATCTTAGGGTTAGGTATGCAAGGACCAGATCCACAGGATTTTCATCATAGAGGATCAAGGACACCTACAATGATGTAAAAAAGGGGACGTGAGGCTACAAGGTAGCTTCTATCCAGAGTGTCGCAGTACGCCTCGCCTGTCAGTTGATCACAGAGAAGTTAGTAAGAAATAAATGACCTACCCAAGTCACTAGCTTTGTAGTCAACCTCGCAGAGAAGTGCGCAGAAGTCCTACAGATGAACTAGGTGAAGTACCTCGTGAATCATTTGGAACTAGACCGCATAGAAGCACAAGATCGAGGTTACAAATTCCATTTTATTTGGCTTTTAATCCTTATCGCATTCATCACCTGGGAGATGCCGAAAGGTGCGACCTTCCCCGACATTGAGCCATTTGAACCACTAGCCGCGAAGTTCAGTACACTTTGGTACTCCAGTGATATGAACAAACAGTGGAAGTAAAATGTTGTTTTTCATACCTACTACGATCAGCTAAAGAGATCCATCCAATCCAAGCCTCGCATGACTTGAAACACTCTACACCAGTTCCATACTTTGATGAAATTTAGCGCAGATCGACATTTGATTTATATTACAGCACACATCGATGAACATAAGCAATAACTTCAGTCCTACTACAAGCTGACGGAGGAGGACCTGGAGGAGATTACTAAGGAATGGTCCACTGACCTCCTTATCCCCACCAACCCCTCAGAGATCTCTGACATCGACAGCCCAAAAACTGCATAGGATACACCCGGACCTAGCAGGACAAAGAAGACCGAATAGGTCCAAGGATTAGACAGTGCATCCATGAATACAGCTTCCATATCACTAGAGCAGGGAGGTGATGGCGAAGAGTTAGATGACAAAGAAGTTGAACAGAAGCAAGGATATGAGGTTGATCCCCTGAAGAAGAGGAAGGGTTTTCCACTTAAACTTTCCTCCCAGAAGAAATTGAGGGCCTCCATGACCAAGATGCAGACTATCCTCACCTTTGATGACTTCGACTTCCTCATAGAAACCTTGCACGATGCTTCATTGGAAATAGTAGAAAAACAAGAGGCCAAGCAGGAAGCAATGTACGATAGGATTGAAATTAAACTCTGAGGGGTACAACAGACACTACAGTCCAGTCGCGCAGTCTCCACTGCACCTCTGCCATTGGGAACACCAGAGCTGGAAGACAAGCCCACCTAACTCCACTGATTAGCTGATATAGTTGAAGCTCACCTTCGTCGAGAATAAGAGGAAATAGAACAATCCACCCAAGATTTGACACAAGTACAAGGAGTACTTGTAGATCAATGCAGTGTTGCAGAACAAGAAAATATTTATGTCTAAGAAAAGTTCGATGAAGAAAAATCTCAGATGCAACAAGCAAAGGAATAGTTTCTCACCGAACAACTCAAAGTAAAGGAAGTGGTCAACAGAGCACTTCGTTTTGTGACAGTCATAGAAATAGAAGCAGAAGATCAAGTTACCCAACAAGTAGAGCAGCTTGAAGAAGTGATCCAATAGCTACAGCAATGCATCACAAATTTAGAACTATGCACAGTGCCCGAGACCCCACAGGAGGTGAAGGACCAAAGAGAAGCAACTTCCAGGAGCGCAGTTGAGATACTAAAGGCCCTTACTATAGAATGCAAGCAGTTGAGTTATCGCAGTGCCCTGACATATGAACAACTCGCTGAGATTCCATAATTAAGAGAACTAGAGTCGCAGCTCCAAGAGGTGAAGTATCAAGCTGAAACGATATAGGCACAGTTGAAGCTCATGTCAGTTGTGAAGAGAATGAAGAGATCTCAAGAGCAATGCACCACCCAACAACAGATTCACACTATTCAGAGAAGAGTTATGGAAGTAACTCAGAGACTCCAACCCGTGCAAGACAAGGCCTACCAATTGTTCACAGAAGTTGAAGGTTGAGGAGAAAAACTAGAGCAGGTTGTTAATGCAGCTGAACAATGCCTGGAAGGACCTGTAAACGATTCATTCATTCAAGAGTTTGCTGAAAAAGAGGTCATAGCACAACAACAAGTCGAAGAAGCTCGAGCCAATCCTGAGGCTTTCGAAGAAAAACTTCCTACATCAGAGTGACTCAGGATGAGTCATAGTTGAGTATTGGGGGCCTATTGGCCCTCGACCAAGTTTTGAGAGATCCTTGGTCAAGTTGGACCATTTTGGACTTCGACAGCCTGTCGAAGGCGGAGTGCAAGATGAAGTAGAGATCACAAGATCTTGGCCCCTTTTTAGGTCTTTTTTGGGATTTTGGAATATGTAATGGGTATGGGGATGTCATTCCATGGGTTTACCCATGCTTAGGCCTATTTTGTAATATATAAATAGATGTCTAGGCGATGTAAGGAATATATGGGATAGAAGAGGCATCTAGGTGATGTTATGCTAAGTGCAAGTTGTGTTTGTAAATTCTTTTGTGCATACTGTGAGAAACTTGCAGAGCTAAGTGCAAGTGGTTGTAACAGATTGTGAAGGGATTTGTGTTGTAGCACAAGGAAGGAGGATCTAGCGAGGTGCACAGATCTCCTGTCCTATGGAGAGTAATTTTTTTGTGGGTCTGTGCATGTATCTGATTGAAGAAGCTAATAAAGAAGAAGAGTTGGTAGACGTAGCCCTAGGGTGGGGGTGGTCCACGTATATGTTGTGTTGCTCTGCCTTGTGCGATGTGTTGGTGTACTTATGTGTTATTTGCTAAGTGCTTGACATAGATAGATAGATAGATCTATTGTACTTTGTGTTTATGATGAATTTGAATGCTAGATCTAACCTCTGTGAACTTGCTTAGTGCTTGAATCTGCTAGATCTGATCTAATTCCTTATGGTAAGTGCTTAGGTACATTAGATCTGGGTGAATGTTGTGATGCTTTGTTTTATCTATGGACTAGATATTGGTTATATATTGATGAAGGTTTACTGCTGAGTGCACTGTTAAATACTAGAATCACATATCTATGTCCCAGCTAAGGTTGTAGACATCTGAGTCCTGCAACCACCCCTGCCTCTACCTCGGGTGAGACTTCATCTGCTTCGCAAGTGTTGCTGTAAGGGTCGGTAGTTAGGGTTTTGTTGGTGTGTTGTTGTAGCATTGAACCCTGGGTTTGCCCCTATGCCAACGGTTACAGACTTCTTCAACCACATTGTAATGAAATTATTATTAGAAGAGATTTTAAATTTGATGAAAATCTCTTGGCTTGCGAGCCTAGTTCATCATTTGGCGTTTATTCCTTCTTCGGCCTATGATCCATCTTCGGTGTTTGTGCCATCTATTGTTCCTATTCTAGTTTCTTCTTCTTTATATGATGATAGTGAGGATCAAAATCCACCTTCGCCTACTCACCTTCCTCCAAAAGAGTCCATTGATCATGAACCTAAACCAGCACCACCGCTTCCTAGATGGGTCAGTTCAATACGAGAAGTCATTGGTGATCTTGTCGATGATCCTTTATATCAGCATCGAACATGTTCACAGTTCCAATGAGCCTCTTCTCTTTGGGCTTAAGTTTCAGAGACTCGTAATCCAAAGACATTTGTAGAATCTTCATGAGGTCATCCATATTGGGATACAACAATGAATGAAGAGTATCGTTCTTTAATGGAAAATGATACTTGGGATCTTGTACCTCTTCCAAAAGTAATAAAACTTGTAAGTTGTAAATGGGTCTACATAACTAAGTATGCATCAGAGGGAAGTGTTGAAAGAGACAAGGCTCAGTTAGTTGCCAAAGGATTTTCCCAAGTTGAAGGAATTGACAATAATGAAACCTTTGCCACTATAACCAAAATGAATTCCATATTCCTTGTTCTTTCCCTTGTTGCCTCACATAAATGGGAGTTCTATCAGATGGATGTTAAATCCACTTTCTTTCATGGGGATTTGCAAGAAAAAATATACATGGAACAACCTCCTGGCTATGTCCAAAATGACTCTATCCTTGTTTGGTCCCTTAAGAAATATTTTTATGTTCTTAATCAAGATCCTCGAGCTTGGTATGCCAAAATGGACAGATTTCTTCTTGGCATCGACTTTTTAGATGTCATTATGATCCAAATGTCTATACCAAGAAACAAGGAAGATATCTCATAATTTGTGTCCTTTATTTTTATGACCTTATCCTTATTGGTAGTGACCCAAAACTTTTAAACCATGTGAAAACTGACCTTAAGAAGAAATTTGAAATGACAGACTTAGGATTTTTGCACTATTTCCTTGGCCTCCAACTTTTGCAAACCAAGGGAGGAATTTTGTTTTCCCAGTCTAAGTATGCATGTCACCTTATTCGTCGTTTTAACATGGAATATTGTAAACCATCCCCTTCTCCCTTCCAGTCTTGAGTCAAGCTTGATGTCACTTGTACTTCTCCTAAATTTGATTCCACTTTGTACCATCATTCAGTTGGTAGCCTCTTATACTTGACTCATACCCATCATGATATTTCCTTTTTTTGGTCTTGTTACCCGGTATATAAAAACACCCCATCAAATCCATGGGAAAGCAGCTAAAAGAATACTTCAATATGTTCAGGGTATAGTTCAGTTCAGGATACATTATAGTTCATGGGGGACTTCTTTATTGGTTGGTTTCACTGATTCAGATTGGTTCAATGACCCTGATGATCAAAAGCCTACTACATGTTATGTCATAAGCCTTGGTTTAGGAACTGTCACTTGGGCCTGTAAGAAACAATAGGTTATTTCTCTTTCTTTAGTAGAAGCATAGTACCGAGCAGTGGTTAATGCAAGTCAGGAATCCTTGTGGCTTTGATAGATCCTTTTAGAGTTTGGATTCCAGCAGTAGCATCCGACCAGCCTTTGGTGCAACAATCAGAGTGGCATCAAGCTCACCAAATATTGAGCTACATTGAGCTACACATGCACTTCATCAGACAGATCATTCATGATTGAGTTATTGAAGTGCTCTTATGCCCTACAGAAGATCAAGTTGTAGAAATTTTCACAAAGTCTCTTACAGAAGCGAAGTTTTCCATACTTCAGTCTATGTTAGGAGTTTATGAAGTTGGCATTAAGGGGGGATAGGCTCTAATGTATCCTTCCTTATCCTATTGTGTCATCTTTGTAAATCCTTCAATCCTATCCCAAGTTGTTCTTAAGGAGGGATGTTAGTATATTTAGACACTTAGGATTTAGTTAAGATAAACTTGTTCTAATGTGTCATTAGGTAAAATTGTGTTTCTTTAGTATGCATTAGTATGCATTTGTAGTTAGGAAATATGACGGTCACAATATGTTCCCCACATAGAGTGATATGACGGTTCATATTCTCCTCGATCTTAATGGCTAAATTGATATGTGGCTTAACACCCAATTGGTCCATGATCTCTATTTAAAGAGTGTGGAGGGTCATTTCTTGATGATAAATTATGAGAAACTTTCTTGTAAAATCTCTCTATAATTTATTTTGCATTAATAAATTGCTTCAAGTGGCCATGTTGGTTTGGGTCATGCATGTTTCCCCATAGGGTTTTTACCACGTGAAAACATTGTTCTGTTGATATTTTATCTAGTTGTGTGAGTGGTTATTGAAGGTTTTTTTCCTCTGTCGTAATACTTGTGTTGTCGAACAAAGATTTGTACAACACCCAAGGTGGCGCAACCTTCAATTCTAGGTGTTCATGTTTCTAGTGTTCTTCTAAGAAATATGGTGTGTCATATGATAATGGATCCTCAAATCAATAATTGTGTGTTAACATATGTTCAAGGTGGCTCCAATGATTGTAAGGATCCATGCCCAACCTCTAAGTGCATAACAACCTCCTCCAAAGTGCCCATCCTCCTCAACAAGTGCTCCTTTGTAGATTTCAAATTGTCACTTGTGCCAACTACCACATCAAGAAATGTGTCATCCTAGAATTAATCCCAAGGTAAGCATATGCCCACTGAACTCTCCAAATGTAAGTAAACAAAAATAAAACAAAGGGGTTAAAGAACCACAACCTCTCCACATCACATGAAGTTCCCTCCTAGCTAAGTGAAAATATTCTAGGAGAAACTAAAAGCTAACAAAATGTAATAAAGAACTCTAGACATCAACTCTTACATATTTATATATATTATGTGACATTGTTGATGTGGGAAAAATTCCGTTCAATAGTCAGGGGTACTCCCCAGTATCAAATCTCAATTGAACTTCACATATTTTGGAATAGGAATCTAATCTAGATTCTAACCTGAATTCCATCATTGGGATGAGTCGGTATGAGAGGTTTTGGAATGCATAAATGAAAACGATGCAAATATGAACTGAACTAAATGCAGAAATCAAGTCCAGTCTATCATATTATATCTAGGAGCGAACTATATAAAGAATGAATAGATAGTAAAATCACTAATACGACATCCAATCTTAAATAGTTAACCGCCAAATGTAGACAAGTATTAGTAATACATGAACAAATGCATCCACAAAATAGTTTATAGCAATAAATCTTAAATATTTCTATTCATCATCTTAGAACAATGATATTAGAAAAGAAATGAACTCCAAAGATACAAAATTCACACAAGAGTAGTCTATTAAATGAGAAATGTAACCTTACAACATTCACAGTGATCATGAATTAACTGGAAAAAGTTAACATTTAAAAAAAAAAACATATTTTCTCTCCTCCAAAATGGCCCTGGGGGATTATTTCTATTCAAATTTTATAAATAGTTCTCAAAAATACAAAAAATAAGAGCCTCTTCAAAGTGGGTGTTCTTTGTCATATATAGTTGAGTTTGTAATTGTTTCTTGGGACTTCTTGAATTCCCCAATGACATTTACAACTCTTGGTTTTCTCTATCGTGTTTCTTCCCTACATTACAAAAATAATACTTTACCATTCAAGATGCATTTCATGGTTGTTCCTTGCATTTTTACATAATAGGCTTATCACACTTCATGATAAGTTGAGAACAATATCACCCTCGTGAACAACATTCTTTCTAGAGTGAATTCATAGACTCTTGAAATTTGGAACAAATTCTTCATATCCCTTTTTAGCATGAGACAGAAAGAGTGAATTAAATTATGAACCTTTGAATGTATTACCAAATGTTCACTCATTATGGTGTTGTTCACTCTCATATTCATAAGTCCATCTGGACTTGTAGACCTGACAATGTTTGTTGACGATCTTTAGGGGATTATGTCTCTGAAATATTTCCTCCCCAAAACAGAATATAGCCAAGGTGTCATCATCTACTTTCTCTTCCTTGACATATTTGAAATAGTAGGAGCCTAACCAAAATGGCATTGGTGGCCAGGTCATTTTTTTTGTCTCTTGCAATATTTGCACCTACTCCATTCACTAGTGTCTGATATGCTACTTCTTGCAAAATAAGTTTATCAAGGATAAATCTAGGAAGTGGATGAGGAGCCTTGGTTGCACTGTTGGGGCAATTCAATTGCTTAAATTTCTTTCATTTAATTATCAACCAGGGATGCTCGTAGGCTTGTGATGATGCCAGCAAAATATATGAAGGAGTAGGCATCTAACTCTAATCTAAGAAAATTCAATCAAATCCTAACTCTTTCATTCCACTTAATAAGACTTAGTTGTTGTAGGAAAGAAAACACTAGCTCCCTTACAAGAGGTCCTCTCATGATGTTTCTCAAAACCTATCAACAATCAAGATCATCAAGTAAACACTCATGCATTGAAAATAAATACACTTAAAAAGGCTCCTAGATAGTTCGCAGTTTAATGTTAATAACTGATCATGCAGGCTCCTAGATAGTTCGCAGTTTAATGTTAATAACTGATCATGCAGGCTCCATAATGATCTTCATTAATAAGAGAAGGGATCAAGAAGATTTTTCATTAAATTTCATTAAAGCACAATTTCCCAAATGTTATATTATTGTTATCTCTCTGAAAGGATTCATTTCAAGTTATTATACAATTTAAAGAACACTGTCATCAAACTATGGTAGCAGCATCTAGAAAATATTTCTATGGTGATACTTTGATTATTTTTTGTCGTGAAGACCAAAATTTTTAGTGGTCCAAATAATACTCCTATTATTCATCTCCTCCTGCACAGAAAGACGTAATATGGGCATCCAGAATTGATAGCGTAGGGTGTGTCCCTGAGGTATTCGAATATAAATAACTTTTTGCATGGTGCATTAAAAAGTATGTACCGAGCTAGCGAGTTATACAACTCCAGGATCATTCCCCCATCTCTCTTTCATTGCAAATTTTTTGTAATATGTTGAAGCTCCATGGGACAACACTTACCTTCAAAGGAGAGGATTGCAGATATTTTCTGAGAAAACATGACAATGGCCTGGATCTCTTGCCCAAGTTCTTGGAGAATCTCTCGATTGTTCCACAAGAAAAAACCATGATTTAGGTCAACTCTTTTAAAAACCCCTTTTGGGAAATCGCTTTGTTGTTTACTAGGTTGACAGGCCAGGAAATCACTACCACCATTTCTTGCATGATTCTATATATTTTATATTTTACAGTTAAAGAGAAATCTATCTTCGACTAGGGAAAACTTATTTCAATTGAAATCTCCTCCCAATTATCACATTATAAAAGGGACAAAAAATTATTTATGGCTTCCTATTTGGTATTTTCGATAGTATATTGTTGTCAATTTCCAAAATTGACTATATGTAATAGGGTGAAGCACGAAATTGATCCAGTTACCTTACGGTATCAAGCATTGTGGAGACACGAGACTTTCTTGCATTTTTATGAATTTTACAATGATTTCATTTCAGTTTTCAAAGAACAGTTGTTTGGTAAAAATACCCCCAGGATATTTGGATAGGCTAATAATTTTTTGGAGAAAAGGGAAATGATAGAATAGATGGAAAATCACAGTGTCATCAGGATCTTTTGTTCCAAGGAAAATCCCTTTTTTCTTACATACCATGTATCTGATAAATTGTTTATTACAGAAGTGGAAAGGCAATACAATTTTTGGCTGCAATTTTTCCATGAAAAATGAAAAAATAAATCCATCCCCTTGTCTTGGAAAATTGGAGACTTGATACTCAATAATATAAACAAAATTGATGAGTTTGTGAATCACTTCAACAATGTAAATATGAAGTATGCTCAAAAGATAAAGGGGTTTGACCCTAAAAAAATCTTTGTGGAACATATGTTATCAGTAGGATTCAAAAACTCATTTGTTCATAATATATTGAGTGAAGAAGAAGATAAAAACCTAGGTTCTCTTGCACATAATGGTGGTGACTTGGAAACAGTACTTAGTAATAACGAGTTTTACAAGAAGAAAGGAAAGGGTCTCAGTGAGAAGAACGCCTAGTCTCCAGTTCTTACTACTAAAAACACCACATCCCAGATAAATGATCCAATGGCCCACCCAACTAGAAAAGTTACCAACAGTAGTTCAAGCGGTGGAGGAGAGAAGAATCCCCCCAGCCCCCCCAGTAAAAATCGAGAGCTCACACAAGCTCCCTCTAAGAAAGAAGAGGAAGAATGTTGTGCAAGAGGAAGAAGAAAATATAATAGAAAATGACATCAATAGCTTCTCTCATGAAGACAAGGAGCTCGAGGTGGATATTGAGAAAATGTTTCCCACAATTGGTCAACCAAGAAATATAGCCCAACAAAATTCATCATTAGATATCACTGAGAATGAGACCTTCAGTGAAGAAGAGTCATTTTATTTCCAAAGTGTTGTCTTTGACAAGTAATCTAAGAAATTGATTATAGAAAAAGGTGATCTGGAAAATAAGAAAGAAAAATCTCATTCATAGGTTGACTTAAAATATATGTGGTCATCCAAAATATCTGAAATTCACATAGAAAATGGTGATGCTCTTAATTATTCCATTGGTGGTTTGGATGCAGAAAACACTAAATTGAAAGAAAGGATCAAGGAGCTGGAAGACACCTAATGCCTCTTCCACTTCTTTCTAGTCCTTTGTTAATAGTCAAACCCACCACACCCATTGTTAAGTTGAAAGGATCTTGAATCCTACTCACATCAGCTAGGAGTTATGTAGAAATAAATATTAAGAAAAGAATGGCATTGAAAACAGAAGCATGGGATTGTTTCTTTTGGCTCGAGGGCACATGCCTTCCATGAATATTTTCAATTTGATATAAAGAATGAAGAATGTTTTTACATTGATGTTGTATTACCCTTTGGAACCAAAGTCTCTAACATGACGGAACTAAGAAGAAGAGAGGAGGATCTTCCCTCCCCAAGCTGAATAAAATAGTTGAATGCTTGTTGGAAGGAAAAGATAAAAAAAATGAAAAATATTGTTCAAGCATGCAGTGAAGCCATACTGAAAAGGCAAGAACTATTCAAGAGGATCATGGAGATAGACCTAGTAGGAGGTACTAACAAAGTACAATACCCTAAATTAATTCTCAACTCAATTTTCTTAACAAAGCAACATTTTGAAGAACAAGTTGAGATTTTTAAAGGGTTATCAGTTGAAAAGTTTTATGGTATACTCGAATATAATGAAGACAACATAGACAATTGGATAGTGAACTATTCCATGAAGAATCAAGATATTGAGGAAGAAATACATGGTATTTCTCTTGATTTAAGAAACTTGGAAGGTGAGTTCTTTAACATTAAAACCCGGCATGAGATAATCGTCGCACCAATGAAAAATTATATTGAAGAATGGTTCAAAAAAACAATCTACAAATTGACCAATGAGGGGCAAGAAATAGTTGAGATGGTTCTTGTAACCGTTAATGAAGACAATAAAAGGAAAACAACAAGCAACTGAATATACGAGAGACCATCATAGTAAGTTTATGTTGATCACATATTTCTTTCATCCAATTACTTTGCTTCTTTGACTAGAAAAGTTTAACCGAAGTCTGATAACTTCTCATTTTCTTGTTTCAAGGTCTTGCTATTCTTTTACCGCTCACCATCCTCTTTCTACAAGATTAATTTCTTTTTGTATTTTCTTTATGGTCTGTGGGAGCCCCAATCCCAGTCCTAAGGACAAACGCATTTTAAATTTCAAAGAATATGTAACAGAGTATATATTTTTTAGAAATTTCAAGAGAGCTATTTCAGGATCAGTTTTGATTGTTCTTTGTAACTCTGAGTTTTGAGTATAAAGTATTTGAGATTGATCTATCCTTATAATTATTTGAGTTTGATCTATCCTTATAATTATTTGAGTTTCCCATGTGTCCACTCTTTCAAAGTTCTCTTGCGCATGTGGATCATCTTCTTTTTATTTTATGTGATCAGAAATATTTAGTTTAACTATGATGGATGTGAGGAAATTTTGTCTATCTTCTTTAAATGTATGAAGTGTGTGGTTCCTGGTCATTTCCCAGGAACCTTTAAAAAAAAAAAAAAATCTTTCTTGTTATTTTTATATTTCTTTGATTACCACGATGAACTTCTTCAAAGTCCCATATTCTGAAGAGTTAGAGACCAAAAAAAATATTAAAGAGGAGTACCACCTCTATAAAAACATAGGGGGATTTGTTTCCTCATGAGGTTGTCGTTTCAATCCTAAAGGATTCAAGCGTCAACATTTTCGGCGACAATACTGGGGAATGAACTAAAATTTGAAATCTGGTTTAGCCTTTTTTGAAATAATATATGACTTTGCCCCAGGCTGATCATGTTGGATCATGTTGTCACTGATGCCAATGTTTTGATTGATTGATGTCATTGATTGATGTCAAGTGATTGATTGATGTCAAAGTATTGATTGGTTGATGATTTATGTAATATAATATGTATTGTCCTTGATGAGAATGCATAAATGAAGATGGATCAATGAGTTGTCATTGATATGATGAAGATGGATCAATGAGTTGTAATTGATACATGTTGAATATGGATCGATGTATATTATGCATTGTTGAAAAAATGTATAGATGGTTCATTATTGTCTTATCATGATTGATAAGGTGCACAAATGGATGAACTCCAAAGTGGTCCCCTTATGGTTAAAGTTCTCACTGGAAGACGCTTTACAGATTGAGTTATCCTAGAAGAATGGTTGGAGGACACATGCTCTCATTATTGTCTTATTATGATTGATAATGTGCATAAATGGATGAACTCCAAAGTGGTCCCCTTATGGTGAAATCCCTCATGGGAAGACGCTTTGTGGATTGAGTTATCCTAGAAGAATGGTTGGAGGACCCATGCTTGTATGTGGAATAATGAGATGAAGATCAAGGAAATTGTTGGTGAAACTATCCTAGATGGATAGTGCTTGTCATGCCATTTCCGGTGGTATGTGGAATGTCACATAACTCCTCATGGTTTGAGAGTTATGGTCTTATGAAGATGAAGGAACCCTACATGAAGGCTTGAAGCCCCCAAGGTCAAAGAATTCAAAGTGACTTAAAAGAAGAAATCATTATTTAAATGATAAAGTAAAGTGACAAAGTCAAGGTGGATTATTTAAATAATAAAGAGAAGTGACAAAATCAAGAAATGATAAAGTAAGGTGAGAAAATCAAGAAGGAATATTTAAATGATAAAGTATTGGAGAACTTTATATTTATGGAAAGTGGTTAACCCTAAAAACAAGGAAAATAGGTTAAGTGACCTAGAAATGGGTTAAGTGACCTAAAATAAGAATTCATTATTTAAATGATAAATTAAGGTGACAAAGTGAAGGTGGATTATTTAAATAATCAAGATAAGTGACAAAATCAAGAAATGATAAAGTAAGGTGATAAAATCAAGAATGAATATTTAAATGATAAAGTATTGGAGAACTATCTATTTATGGAAAGTGGCTAACCCTAAAATAAGGAAAATAGGTTAAGTGACCTAGAAATGGGTTAAGTGACCTAAAAATGGGTTAAGTGACCTAGAGGATGAAAGTATAAATAAGATAGCAATGGTCTCTTGTAGATCATCCTTTTTGTGGATCAATGGAGAGCTTCTTGTGAG